>VWYK01008310.1:0-15736 GCA_013399775.1 Semnornis frantzii | reverse complement strand
TGCTGAGGCTGCACTCAATTCCTTTGTCCGTATCACTGACATATCATGTGACATATTAACAGTACTCATTCCTCTCAAACTAATGCTGAAGTGACTTTTCTCTTGGTGATTAACAACTCATTCTAGAGGGATCGAGTTAGTGCCCTTTCCTTTGTAATACGGAACTGTGGTGGCTGGAGGGAAAGTCAGATGAGGAGAGGCTGAGGGAGCTGGAGTTATTCAGCCTGGAAAAGAGGAGACTTAGGGGATCTTATCACTCTCTAAAACTGCCTGCAGGGAAGTTGTAGTCAGATTTGGATCGGGCTCTGCTCCCAGGCAGCTTGTGATAGAACTAGAGGGCATGGCCTGAAGTCGTACCAGGGGAGATTTAGGTTGGATATTAGGAAACACTTTCTCATCGCAAGGGTGATTAGGCACTGGAATGGACTGCCAAGGGAGGTGGTGGAGTCACCATCTCTGTAAGTCTTTAAGAAAAGAGTGGATGTGGCCCTTGGTGTCATGGTATAGTTGATATTGTGAGGTTGGGTTACAGGCTGAACTTGATGATCTCAGAGGTCTTCTCCAGCCTCAGTGATTCTATGATTCCATTAGTGCCCTTCTCTCTCAAAACAGAATATGCTCATCTACTGCAGATGCCTTAGTTGCATCTTCAGTATTTTCCTCTGCCTCTTTGAACTTGCTGCAGTTCCATGTGAATTGCAGCCAGCTGAGAAACCAAGGACTGGAAGGTGTTACCCTGTCCCAAGGTGTAAACAATGAGTAGGGTAGAGTAGAGGTGGTTAAGGCAACAAACTGAATAGAGATCTGCAAAAATACTTCTTGCAGTAAAGTTGCACAGCTAAGTGATGACTCTGACTGCAGGGTTTCTGGGAATTCAGTGTAATTAGCAGTTGTGCTACCAGGGGTGGCGCCTGGAGCCCCCAAACCAGTCTAGATGTGTCTGGTTCCTTGTGCACAACTTCTGGCAGATGGTTGTGTTGATTCACTGACTTCCAACTCCCAGTTGTCGTCCCACCTGCCCTGATGCTAGACTGTCCCTTAAACCCTAAGGACCTGGACCATATGAAGCATGAAAGCAGGTTTAGATTCCTGCCTGCATTCCCACTCAACTCCTTTTTAATTCTAAAGAAAAGAAAAATCCATTAGAAATCAGTTGGTGGACATCTAACAGTTTCTATTTAGCTGTTCTTACAAAGTAGATTTATTACTTTAAAAGGTGATTAATGGATTTTCTCCAATGGCTTCCGATTTAGTGTTCCTTAAAGGAAGGGAGTTTCCTCTCATACCATGAAATAGTTTACTTGCTGATTCCCAAAGCTCACATTTTGGGTTCTGTCTCAAATTGCATCAAGCACATAAAATATCTGAATATGGAAAACAAGAGTCCAAGAGCAGACAATTTTAATTGTCTTTATTCGTAGCTATTAGTATTATATCAATCAATGTGGGGGTGCTGCATTCAGTGGCTTTTTTGGGGATGATTTTTATATATTTGGGTCATTTTTTCAAAGGCAGAAATACTATATTCCACTTAGAACACTAATAACAAAAAAGAGGAACCAGACTTTATGTTCTCCCTTGATTTTAGGAAAAATGAGATGGGTTTATGAACCTCTCCAGTAATTACAGATTAGTACATATTGTTCATACGTATGTAGTAAATCTTTTCAGCTTTTGATAAATTTCCTCTAGATTTTGTTGATTTTGCTGTTGCAGTACTTTAAAAAAAAAGAAAATCTGTCTCTCTGAATGACTTTCCTCTTACTGATAATCCAGTTGATGAGGCAAATGCATAAAAATCCTGCTAATGTAGGCTGAGGCATGTCCCAAAGTAGCTTGCTTCTCTAGTCAGAAAATCATAGAGCACTTAATAATCCTTCAGCCTTGAGAAACGTGTAACGATATTATGTTTGCTCAGATTTTACTTAATCCTTTCAGAATATTGCATTAGGCTTGCAGGCTGTATTTACTCTCGTGTGTTTCCAGTTAGCAAAGGATAAAGTTGGAAAAAAAGAATTTAGGTTAAATTGACTTCTAGCAGGAAACTGAACTACCGAAACTCAGCAGTGCATCTCTATGCGTGGTGAAGGACTACGACACTTTGTCTTACGGGTGTCTAAGTGACTAAAAATTCTTCCCAGAGGTATAATTAGGGATGTGCTGCTTTCACACTCAGCATAGCACTTTGGTTTTCTTTCCCCTTCCCTATGTTGACTGTCCCCCAGGAAGAAGCATTAGTTCTTCAAACTATGTACGTGACTTGATTAACTGCTTCTGCAGCATCAAAGTGGAACTTGGCCTGTAGCAGCCAGAAACATAAACCTCATGAGGAGCGGTCCAAATGTGAAGCAATCCAGAGCGAGCTGGGTTTGAGGAGGTTTGAGAGATGCTTGCCAAAGCTACAAGCAAACGTTTGAAATCTCTCGAAGCTGCAAAAGTGAGCTACGTAGAATCATAGAATGATTTCAGTTGGACGAGATCTCCAAGAAGGAGCCCAACCTTCAACCAACTTCATGAAATTCAACAAGGCCACGTGTAAGGTCCTGCACCTGCGGCGGCACAATCCCAAGCACAAATACAGACTGGGTGGTGAATGGCTGAGAGCAACCCTGAGGAAAAGGCCCTGGGGGTATGGGGTGATGAAAAGCTCAAGATGAGCCAGCATGAGTCTGGCATGAACAGACAGCAACCAAGTGCTGGGCTGCAACAAGAGCAGTGTGGGCAGCAGGGCAAGGGAGGAGATTCTACCCCTTTACTCTGCTCTCTTCAGACCCCACCTGGAGTCCTCTGTGCAGTTCTGGAGCCCCCAGCACAGGAAGGACATGGAAATGTTGGAGCAAGTCCAGAGGAAGCCACCAAGATGCTGAGAGGGTTGCAGCAGCTCTGCTGTGAGGACAGGCTGAGAGAGTTGGGGCTCTGCAGCCTGAAGAAGAGAAGGCTTTGAGGAGACCTTGGAGTAGCCTTCCAGTATCTGAAGGAGGCTTACAGGAAGGCTGGTGAGGGACTATTCACAAGGTCTTGTAATGAGAGGACAAGGGACAATGGGTTTAAACTGTCAGAGGAGAGACTGAAACTGCATGTTAAGAAGAAGTTCTTTCCAGTGAGGGTGGTGAGATGCTGGCACAGGTTGCCCAGGGAGGTTGTGAAGCACAGGAGGTGTTCAAGGCCAGGTTGGAGGAGGCCTTGAGTGACCTGTTCTAATGGGAGGTGTCCCTGCCTATGGCAGGGGGCTGGAACTAGATAATCTTTGAGGTCCCTTCCAACCTAAACCATTCTATGATTCTAAGATCACCATGGCTGCTAAACCATGTCCCAAACCGCCATGTCTGTATGTTTCTCGGACACCTCTGGGGCTGGCAGTACAGAGCCATGCATGGAGTCATTGCAGAGTGAACTATTTTTGTGTTGACTTTAAAACCATTTTAGATGCTCCTTTTCCTGCGTCAGACTTGCTTCGAAGTCAGAATTTTCTGCTAATACTAAACAGGTAGATAGCAACCCCAAACAAGCAGTAGGAGACTGCATAAGACTCTGTGGCCTTCCTATGGACTTGTTCCAGCAGTTCTGTCCTTCTGACAGCAGCATGTTTAACCTTTGTGGCTTAGACTGTTGTTGGAGATTCAGGCAAGAAAATCATTTGACTTCAGAGAGCATTCAGTTCACCATTAGATCAGGGACCCAACTTCAAGGATTCACTGCCAGTGGTTCTTTTGTGGAGTTTCTGCTTCTCCTGTCTCATTCCACCAGCCTTTAGCTGAACAAGCAGTAGTGGACACAAGGACAGTCACTTAGTTTTTCTCCCCTGGGTTTCTTGAAAAACTTTTCCAAGACTGATTGGAAGACTTTTAATTAGCAGTGGCCCTTGCTTATTCATATTTATGTTGTGTTTTGTTTTGTTTTGTTTTTTTCCCAGTGCCACACATAATTTTATTATAAGAGATTTTTAGGTATATGAAAGCCAACCAAATATTCTTTGCTATAAATGTTGGTGAAGGAAATCTTGGTGGAAAGGAAAGAGTGGATGAAATTGGATGTCTCTTCCTGTTTGCAGAGTTGTTAATGAAAAGGAAGAATATTGGGAAAATGTAATCTGTTGTAAAGATTTCAGAGGTCTTTGCATGTGGTGATATTTTTCCTCTTATTTTTTTTTTTTTTTGGGGAAAGAGTTTGTATTCATGTTAACTGCTTTTCAGAATGTACTGAATCAGTAGGTTTTTTTTTTTTTTTTTTTTTATGTCAGAGCACTATATTCACTTAATCTATTTGAGAAACCCTACCGGGACAGCATTACTCTTGAATCAAACTGATAAATGGAAATTGATGAGGGAAAAGTAGTACAATGTTGATGTGAGTAACAGCCTTTAAAACAATCAAAGGCAATTTCAAACACAAGGGGGTTCTCTAATCGTGTTTTCCTTAGGATTGCATCATATTCAACAGGAAATAGCACATTATTGAAGTGTATTGCATGTCTGACTCCAAACCACCAGTACCATTTACCTTATGTCATTAAGTCTTACACAAATAGTATTTTCCCACAAGGGCAATATTTACTTCTGCTTGAAATATGAAGTAATAACTCTAATAGAAGTAGGAAGGTGTAATCCATTGTAAAGCTATTTCGTGTACCAACAGGATTTCCAGTAAGCTTGGTTTCTGCATTCTGTAGCTTTGCTGTGAATTATTTTCTGTGATTATGGATTGTGTTGGACTAAATGACCTCTAATGATGGCCCCTTCCAAGCCAAATCATTCTATGAGTCTGTGACTGCAAGATTTATGTTGGAGAGAAGGGATCATAAAGATGAGGGCCACGAAGATGATCAGAGGGCTGGAGAACCTCCCCTGTGAGGACAGACTGAGAGAGTTGGAACTGTTCAGCCTGGAGAATAGAAGGTGCCTTGTAATGGCCTTCTGTACTTGAAGGGGGACTACAAGAAAGCTGGGGAGGGACTTTTTATAAGAGCTTGGACACTGGGAAACATTGGGGAATAGTGATAGAACAAGGGGAATGGCCTCAAGGTGCAGCAGGGCAGATTTCAACTAGATATTAGGAAACATTTTTTTTCCAGCAAAAGTGGCCAGATGTTGAAATGAGCTGCTCAGGGAGGTGGTGGAGTCACCAACCCTGGATATGTTTTAAAGTTGTTTGGATGTGGTGCCTGGGAGTATGGGTGAGCCTTGTAGAGTAGGTTTCTCTCTGTTGGACTTGATGATTCTGAGGGTCTTTTGCAACCTGAATGTTTCTGAGATTATGTGATAGGATGAGAGGGAATTGATTGAAGCTTGAGGAAGGGAGATTTAGACTGGAGATTAGAAAGACATTCTTCACAGTAAGACATTAGAACAGGTTGCCTAGGGAGGTTGTGGATGGAACACCTAGGGAGGTGTTCAAGTCCAGGTTCAAGACTTTGTTGAATGTGTCTCTGCACATGACAGTGAGGGGTTGGAACTAGATGATGTTTAAGGTCTCTTCTAACCTAAACCATTCTATGAAACTCGTTAGGAAGTAATGGTTTACTCTAGTAGATGTTGTGAAGCAATCCATAAAAACAGAATTAGGAAAGCTCTGGTCTACCGTACATGTTGTTACTTACATAAGCAAAGTTTCCACCACTAAAAGATATCTTTCCTTTTCCTGAGTTACTTAGTAGTTTGTCAGTGCAGTAAAACAGTTTGTAATGTTTCAGTGATTTTAGGGATTGTTGTTGTTATGGGTCATTGTTGATTTTTGGGGGGTTTTCATCTCTTTAGATGTAGCAAGGATTGTTTTTTCTAAGCTTGGCAAATTCAGGTTTATGCATTCGGTGAGGAACTTCTGGCATTCCAAACAGCAAACCTAGTAAACAGCTCTTCTGCTTCTCAGAAAGCAAGCTACCTATAAAGAAAATTCAGTCATTGTTTCACTATTTAGAGTCCCAAGTGAAACATGGAACAAATGTCCATTTTAGCTACATGTAAGGAATTTAAATCTAGCTGGTTTACTAGTGCAGAAGAGAGATAGGTACCTTTGGAGGAAATTGAGTTGCGAACCTAATTAACAGCTCTAAATCCATGTGTAGGTTGCCATATGGACTCCTCTGTCTTCATGGTTGTGAGAGAAAAGGCAGTTTGCTGCTTCTGTAATATTATCCCCCACAAAACTTTCATTTACTTGAGAGCCTGGTGAGAAGAGCTGGGAAAATGCCGAGCTGCAGTGTCCTGGCAGATGGGTGTTCTACAACTCCCAGCCCTTGTGCTGTTACAGGGACCTTATTTTCAGGCAGATGTGTGAATCTTCACATGAATAGGCTAAAAATAGACACTTTGGTGTTTCTCTGATAACCTGCCAGAGTTAGAAATGCCCACGTTGAAAAACCACATGTGCTTTTCCATCAAGAAGCAACAGCCAGGGGCTTGCAGAATAAGGTCACTTGTTGGAGTCCCGGAGGATCTTATTATAAAAGCAGAACATTTCTTTATCAGGGTTACTCTGGGGTTTTATACACATTTGTTTGAGGGAAGGTTTAGGATGAGGGGTTTAAGTGTGCATTTCTCTCCAAATTCAGTGTCATTCTTTTGAAGCAGAATCTTGAGGAGATGCTGAGTTTGGCAGGAGCTCAGGGACAGCAACAACTTGTAAGTTTCACTTTTAATTTACTGCAACTTCACTGACAATCTCTACTTCTTTAACCTTATTAACTGGAAGAGAGGAAAGCAGTCTCCAAGAGAGAAATGGCTGGCACTTGAACTCCCTGCTAATACCTTTGTAAATGAAAGAACTCTTTTGAAGGCAGTGCAGTAATCAGATGACAGAGCCCGCCATAGTCAGGCACTTTTAATAGCCTGGATCCTGAGGGGTCACGGCTCCACAGCTGGAGAAAAGGTAACGTTTCTGGAGGGACACGAGTTCTCCTCCCTCAGAAGTCATCTTCTGTTCCTGGATGACTGCTCTGTAATTGAGTTAAAAGAGCAGCTGTGTTGGTTCAATAGAGACGTTTTTATAGAGGGTAGTACCATTAATTCCTCAGAGGAACAAATATTCTGCTGGCGGAATGATGTTACTTGGTGCTATCTCCCCAAGTCAAGGAGAGGGAACCAATTACAGAAGAAAAAAGATGAGAAGTGTAAGGAAATGGCTAACAGCTCAGTGAGCTGTGGTCTCATAGTGGCAGAGTTGTGAAAACATTGGCTTTGCCAGGTCTGGATAAAAACAGGGCTGGAGTTAACAACCTGTGGCTTTACTCTCCTGGTGCCTCTCTCCATCTATCAGAGGTATTCACAATGCGCTTATTTAAAGTGAAATTTTCTTTTCCCTTTTAGATTATGTTTTTAGCAGACTCTTATTTTGTGCCAAAGATTTCTGTGGGTGCTTGGGGTTTTTTTTAATCCTGCTTGCTTGCTTTGCTGTTCTGTCTCACAAGCTTTGCTATTAATAACGCTGCCTGCAGTAACAGCAGGAATTTCACTGCAGGTAAGTTCACTAGAAAGTTCTCCTAGATAAATAAGTTACAATTGTGGTAAGGTTTGTACAGGTTTCTGCGGTCATAGCTGATTTAAAGAAGGCAAAGGCTAATTTGGGTATGTGGAACCTAGGCTCTATGAAAGCAAGGTGCCTAAAATTGTAACCATAGACTCCTAGAACAGTTGATGTTGGAAGAGACCTTTGAGATCAGGTCCAGCTGCTTGCCTAGAGTTCACAGTCCCACCAATAAGCCATGTCCCTCAAAACCACATCCACACAGTTCTTAAATACCTCCAGGTACGGTAGCTTCACCGCATCCCTGGGCAGCCTGTTGCAGTGATAACTTCGTTATGCACCTTTCAGTACTTCCCATGTTCATTCCTTTGCTGGCCTTCTGCTGAATATTTCTGTGCTTGACTCCTTTCCCAACAGTGACAAAAGGTGCTGAGGTCATGCTCAGGCTCTGCGGATAACAGAAAGCTCCCAGCCAAAGGGTACAAACATTTGATGAGTGTCTGTCTGCTCCAAGACACTAGCAAGAAAAGGCTTTGGTTGCAGTGTGCCAAGTCCCTATAATGCCAGTGACCACTAACCTGTTCCTGGTGAACATGCCTGACTTTTGGGTAGTGCTCAGTCTTTTGGATGTCCCAGCGGTGTATGAAGCACATTGAGGCTACAGCTGTTGGTCTGCAGCCCGCACAAAGGAGAGTTGCATAGAATCATAGAATGGTAAGGTTGGAAGAAACCTCAAAAGATCATCCAGTTCCAACCCCCTGCCATAGGCAGGGACACCTCCCACTACTACAGCTCACTCAAGGCCTCCTCCAACCTGGCCTTGAACGCCTCCAGGTAGGGAGCAGACACAACCTCCCTGGGCAACCTGTGACAGTGTCTCACCACCCTCACTGCAAACAACTTCCTCCTAACATCCAGTCTAAATCTCCCCTCTGCCAATTCAAACCCATTGCCCCTTGTCCTGTCATTGCAAGGTCTTGTGAATAGGCCCTCCCCAGCCTGCCTGGAGGCCCCCTTCAGATACTGGAAGGCTACTCTAAGGTCTCCTGGAAGCCTTCTCTTCTCCAGGCTGAGCCGCCCCAATTCTCTCAGCGTAAGCCACAGTGAAACCAGCCAACCCATTTGTGAAGTGTTTTCCCCTGTACTTCTGACTTTAAAAGTAAATGTTTTTGTAATAGTTTACAGTCTGTCTCCTCTCCTGAATAAATCTCAAATCAGTGGGAGGTTTTACTGCAGAAAGTTAAAGTCATAGCAGGGAAGACTGGTCTGAAATGATTTTGAAAAGAGTCTCTCTTTTCAGAGATAAATATAATATACTCCAGAGGCTACAGTTCCCCTTTATGAAACATGCATGACTTGTATTAGCTGTTGTTTATTGCGCCTGTGCTTGGTGCTCAAGTGGTAGCTGAATAATTTAAACTTGCAGATGTGAGTCATTAACACTTGTATCTTCCAAGGCTTTATCAGAAACTGACCTCTGCTGAGAATGTCTACCAAACAGAGGGGGAAAAAAAAAATAGTGAAGTGTTGGTTGGTGCTTTGAACTACATTGTAACCAACTTCACTTCTTTGCCAAGGTGGTTTAGGAAAGTGAAATTCTAGAAGGATTTCTAAAATCTTTCATCAAAAACTTGGTCACAACACAAGACAAGAGAGAGTGAGTAGTCTTTCTTAAAAAAGGTTATAAAATATTAGTTGGGTTTGGAGGGGGGAGGAATAGAAAGGGGTGTTTGCTCTATTTTCTGTCACTAGGTACTGGTATTCCATGTAGCAAAAGGAGCAGCAAAAATTGGGGACAGATTATTGTTTTTCCACCTGTTTTAAATAATTTTGATTTATTTACTTTTTTGCTGGTGGAATGTGCTTTAGAGGTTTGAAATAAGACTTCATCGTTGTAAGAAACACCTAGAAGAACTTCTGGAAGTTTCTGTTCCATAGCATGTCCAAGTACATAATATTCTCTCACTCACTGGGGACAGTAGTTGTGAGCACTCTGTGCCACCCTTGCCTTTGTCAGCTGCATAATGATCGTTGGCCCAACTGGTCTTAAGGTTATTGTGTGCTTCTTGGCTTGTTTACCTCTTCAGATGTCCAACATTTGTCTTGGAGACAGCAAGGAATCCAGAATAGTCCTAGGATACTCAGCACATCTTGGATGTTTAAGGGCAATTGCCCAGGAAGATGATGTTCCCCTGTTAGGAGTTACCAAGTGGTGATACTGAGGTAGGGTCAGACTGAACATAGAATCAAGCAGGTTGGAAGAGACCTCCAAGCTCATCCAGCCCAACCTAGCAGCCAGCCCTAGCCAATCAACTAGACCATGTCACTGAGTGCCCCATCCAGGCTTTGCTTCAACACCTCCAGGGACGGTGACTCCACCACCTCCCTGGGCAGCCCATTCCAATGCCAATCATTCTCTCTGGGAAGAACTTCCTCCTGATATCCAACCTATACCTCCCCTGGCACAACTTGAGACTGCGTCCCCTTGTTCTGTTGCTGGTTACCTGGGAGAGCAGCCCAGCCCCACCTGGCTACAACCTCCCTTCAGGCAGTAGTACGTAGCAATGATGTCACCCCTGAGTCTCCTCTTCTTGACACTCCACACTGCCAGCTCCTTCAGTCATCCTCCTAAGCAATAAATGCAGACTGCTGTATGTGCTGTCATGAGCCAGCAATGTGCTCAGGTAGTCAAGATGGCCAACAGCATCTTGGCCTCTCTCAGAAACAGTGTGGCCGGCAGAACCAGCGAAGTGGTCTTACTCCTGTACTTAGCACCGTTGAGGCCACAACTCACTGCCGTGTTCAGTTTTGGGACTGTCACTACAGGATAGACACTGAGAGTGTCCAGAGAAGGACAACAGGAATGGTGAGGGGTCTTGAACAGAAGTCCTGTGAGGAGCAGATGGGGGAACTGGAGATGTTCAGCATGGAGACCAGGAGGCTGAGTGGAGACCTCATTTCTCACTACAACTACCTGAAGACAGGTTGTAGCAGGATGGGGACCGGCCTCTTCTGGTATCAAGTGATAGGAGGGGAAGAAATGGACTCAGGTAGCACCAAGGGAGGTTTAGGTTGGATATTAGGAAATATTTCCTCACTGAAAGCCTCACAGAATCACAGAAATATTCAGGTTGGAAAAGCCCGTCAGGATCACCAAGTTCAACCATTATCCCTACTCTACAAAGTTCACCCTTAAACCATATCCTCAAGCACCACATTCAAATGACCTTTAAACACCTCCAAGGTTGGTCACTCTATCACCTCCCTGGGCAGCTCATTCCAATGCCTGACCACTCTTGCTGGGAAAACATTTTTCCTAATGTCCAATCTAAACCTACCCAGTGGCAGCTTGAGGCCATTCCCTCTTGTTCTATCACTAATTACCTGTGAGAAGAGACCAGCACCAACCTCTCATGTAGCTACCTTTCAGGTAGCTGTAGAGAGCCATGAGGTCTCCCCTCAACCTACTCTTTTCCACACTCAACAGTACCAGCTCCTTCAGTCACTCTTCATCAGATTTATTCTCCAAGCCCTTCCCCAGCTTCCTTGCCCTCCTCTGCACTTGCATCAGGTTGTCAGGCACTGGAACAGGCTGCCCAGGGAAGCACTGGAGTCACTCTCACTGGAGATGTTTGAAAGATGTTTGGACAAGTTGCTCAGGGATGTGGTCTTAGCAGTTGTGTACAGGGAGGTGTTAGGTTATGGTTGGACTCAATGAGCCTCAGGTCTTTTCCAAGCAGGCAATTCTGATTCATAGTGCATCACGGCAAGCGCATCCTGAGCCTCATTCACAAGCGGTCCCTGACTGTTATGATCCTACCAGGCGCTGAACAGTTGTGATGAATGGGGAGTTGCTGTTCTCCTGTGAGGAGGGAAAATGAGTTTGCTGTCAGCGCTGCTGCGATAGCAATGCTTAGCAACCAGGCTGAGCTGCAGAAGTGCAGGTGCTGCTGCGGCGCTGCGCATGGAGCTGGGCTGCCTGCGCTGCAGCCTCTCAGGCTGGGTCTGCTGGGCTCTCCTGCCTGACAGGGGCCAGGGAGCCGTGGAGCCGTAGGTTATTAACTTGTGGCACAGACCGTGAAAGAAGCACTTCAAATGGGGGGAACTGTTCTAAATTCCCTGCGAAGTCATGATCAACGTGGCTTACTGTGGAAGTGTGACAAGATGGATCTGGAAATCAGATGCAACCATAGTATGCAGATTCCTTAAGATCGTTATTGCATGATCTGTTGGGGACTAGATAGTCAAGAATGCTGCCGTTCAGCGTGGTGACAGGGATTTTCCAGAAGCAGGTGACATTTTTCTGTGTGGCGTTGTAAAAATAAGATTCCTGACTACATTTAAGTTTGACAGCTCAGTGCTTTATTCCTGCCCACAATTAGAACAGGGACTGCATATGAAAGAACACAAGAGGCTGTTAAAAATACTGCTTGCTGGGTTACCTTCTCAGGGGGGATTAATGGGCAAAAAGATTTGCCATCCTTTTTTCTTCTCAAAACCCAGTCTGAAGTGGAAGTTTTTTTAAGATGATGTTTCTCCTTTTCCTGATTTTTACAACTCGCTGCATTGGCTGTCACTGCCTTCTGACCTGGACTCAGATCCCAGGCCCACCAAGCCATCCAGGGTGAGATGAACCATGAAATGTGGCTTTCTGTGGCAGGTTCTTTGTGTGCCTGCTGCAAGACAAGTTCTGCCTTGGTAGCCATGCATCAGTGGGATTTGGGATGTGAGTAATTACTTAGTGGAAAGTGCACTGGGGGGAAAAATGAGCCTGCTATTTGTAGAGCAAAGGCTCCTGTGGGGTATGCAGAATGTGCAAAGTCATCTTGATGTATGTGGCCCAACTGTTCAGGTAGGTCACTGAAAGGCCCTCGGGCAAGGGCAGCTGAGCATGCTGCAAAATCTGCAACTTTCAATACCTGAAGCTACCTGAAACTCTGGACAAAACTGTCTTCTTTTCTGCCTTTAAATCTCTATCTTCCCATCCTAGAAAGCCAATGAACTAGTTTTGAGACCATGGTTAAAAAATAGCAGAGAAGAGAAGTGTTAATGCAGGTGAACATAGGCTTTATTACATGTGTTCTACAATTCTTCTGTTTGTGCAATCACTTTCATGACTCTCTCAAGCAGTAGTTTTATGCTTTATGGGTCTGAAATGCTAGGATGTAGAAGGTTACAGTAAATTATTCATCTGAGCTTCCAAAATGAATTTAGAAAGTGCTTGAGTTATTGTCTCCTTGTTTGGATAAATATAAGATCCATAGATTCATGGAATGGTTAGAAGAGACCTTAAAGATCATCTCGTTTCATCCCTCCTGCCATGAGCAGGGACACCTTAATAAGCAGAAAAAGAATAAGTGAGCCTCCATATTGCCCCTCTTTGCACATGTTTCAGGTGTACAAACCTGCTTTTCAATGTCAAGCTGAAAAAAGATTTGACTGTTATTAAAAGCACCTCAAGTTTGGCAACTCAGAACCATTCTCACCATTAATTATTTTTTTCCCCCCCAAGACTACAACTATTTGTTTAGAGAATCATTTTTATCCTCCTCTTTCTTCCCTTCCTTCAGGAAATTAACAGGTCTTCTGACGGGGCAAGAACAATTTGACCTCCTGGCATCAGAACTACTCAGGGAATGATGATGTGAAAGAATTGTGGAAGTGGAGAAATTATACAGGCTCCGAAGTTTTACATCTTCTTCCTCCAAAACAGTGTCTAAGAAATGAAAGGATTTTAGTGAGGGGATGGAGTCCAGCTGGTTTAAAAATAGACAGCAGGGTGGATGTGTCTGACCCAGAAATGGTTGGAGCAATGACTTGAAGGGCTTTAACTCTGATCAGAAGCTCCTATGTATGATGCCATCCTACTGAATGCATTTGGTGTGATAAAACTGAACCAAGAGATGGGGAAAAAACAGGTATTGCTGAGCAAGATCTGGAAATAAAGCAGATGAGCAAAGGAAAGATGATTTCTGGAGCTCTCTGCTAGTTACAACCTTCCCCACATGAAAGGTAACTACTTACTCAAGAGCTAAAGTAATTTCCTGCTGCCCTTGAACTGCCAAATGTATCAGTAATGGAAGATTGTTTCCTGTATCTTTTTGGGGATGGAATCGTTGCTACTGCAAAGGCTGATTTCTGAATCTGCAGGTTTCTTTTTGGCTTGTGACACACAAAGGTACACCAAGCTTCAGAAATGAATGTAAGCTGGAACAGAGGAAGTTCCACCTCAACATGGGGAGAAACTTCTCTGTAAGGATGATGGAGCACTGAAACAAGCTGCCCAGAAAGGTTGTAGAGTCTCCTTTTCTGGAGACATTCCCCAGGTGATCCTGCTTTGACAGCGGAGTTGGACCTGATGATCTTTTTGAGGTCCCTTCTATGCTTCTGTGAAACCTTCTCCCCTTCTTCCTAGCTGTTTAAATGACCTAAAGCTAAGAAGTGATACCACTTAAACATAGCAAGCGATGCTTTTTGGCTGAAATTTGATGAATTGAAGAAGAAAAATCACCTCAGGAAGTGGTGTAGTTTGATGTGGATCAAGATGAGTTCTTGACAGGATGGATGTAACAATAGTGTGTGGTGAAAATGACCACACAGTGAAGTCTGTATGCTCCCAGAGCAGGAACACAAGCAAATATCTCTCTGTGTGTGTATGTGTGTGAATTAATAGTAATTCAAAGCAGAGGAGCAGATATTGTCTAGGGGACGCTTTCTTTTCTACGCCGTGTAAGAGCTTAACTTGAAGCAGAATTTTGTACATGAGTGGACAGGAAGGTACCGCTAAATACTTAGGAGAAAACATGTTCTTCACACTGGTATTTCAGCATCACAGGCAGTGTGTGTAATGTTAACTTAATGGTGGTGACACTTGGCATGTTGTAGCCTTTGATTTTCTTTTCCTCTCCGCTGGTTTTGAACAAATGGGTATACTTTTATCTTCTCTTGGAAAGCACAGCTTCTATTACACCTCCTTGCCTTTCCCAACAGCTTGCTGCCAGTTGCAGCAGTAACTTAAAACCAGCTGGTTCTTTCCAGAATTTATTGATAAGCATCAGCAATTAGGTAAAATTAATTCCTAGGAGAAGGAGGTATTCTAAATAAAGGTGATTTAACTCATCCTGCTTCAACAGGAAAAGACAAAGTAAATAAAACACTCAGCTGAGATAAATCAACACTTCCCTTTCAGTGCAGCTCCAGCCGGTGACATCAGCTGGGTTTGTCTCCAGGTCCCTTTTCTTACAGACTAATTGATTTGCTAAAGATGTCAGGAGAGCAAACACATGGTGGCAACAGGAATGGTCCTCCACCTTCTGCCTATCCTACACAACCTGAAACTTCACAGAAAAATGAATGCAATCTAATCTCTAAGCAAAAAGTTGAAAAGAGGCTCGGGTGAGACTTGCTTGCATCCTTGCTGCTTGTTGTGTCCAAGACTAAAGTAGGACTTGGAAGGTGAGGTTGGCTATTCTGTGTCCAAGGGTCCATTAGTCTCGGGCTGTATGGATAAAAAGGAATGAGCAGGTAACAACAGTGCTCTGCCACTGTGTTTGTGCTTGCTTGCTGCTTGTAGCTGCTGTTGCTCTCTGCTTTTGGTAGTGTTCTGTCTCACGGCTTTATTGCATCCTGAACTGTCTGGAAACTGGCTGCCTTGAGTTTACCAGGAGCGGGCTGTAAATGCCTCCACACAGTCAGCCAGCATAGCCAGCGTGATGTTGTGCTGAGACTGCACATCACAAGACATCCTACCTACACCTGAAAACCTCCTGCCAAGACAGGAAGGCCTGGAGATACACAGATCATCCAGAGAAATCAGGACCAGGTCAGAGATTGTCTACCTCCTTTCCCCAGCACCCTGTGAAGCCTGCGAAGAAGCAGAAGCCTCAGCAGCTGACAAGACATCAACAGAACCCCCTGAAAGCGTTTGGGGTACTGTCTGAAGCTGTAGCTAGCTCCACGAGTTGGGAGCCAATTTTTCTGAGTAAATAATTAATTCACTAATTGCCTTCTGCCTCTTGTAATTCACTAATTGCCTCCTGCCATAAGCAGAGTTTCCTGAATCCACCTAGTGGACAAGCAGTGTATTGACCGCAAGAACCTTCTCTTCCAGTTCAATTAATATTTATATTATTGCTATTTATCTGCTATATTATTGCTACTTATAGATTGTATGTTATTGTATGTGTAATGTTTCCATGACTGTGGCAGAAGAACCAAATAATTATTTAAAAATAGTGGTCAGTGTGGCTAGAGTCCTGCATCAGAGGGCTGCAGCAGC
>VWYK01008305.1:0-18957 GCA_013399775.1 Semnornis frantzii | reverse complement strand
TAGGTCCCCCTTAACAAAATCTACTTCTTCAATGGTATTAAAAAAAAACAAAGCAGGATTTCTACTGAGTACTATCAAAAACTATCAGCAACACCTAACGGAAACTTGCTTACCATAAGATTAACGTTCATTGACCGATTCAGCTGTAGTGCTGGGATATAGTTGGCACGCTGCAGATGGTAGACTAAAAGAAATTCAGGATTCTGAACACCAGCATTGGTCTGTAAAAACTTCTCCAAACACTCCTAGGAGAAAAAAACATATTTAAAAAATCTATTATGATTGATGCTTTAAAAAGTAATAACATATCTTTTTATCTCATCCATACTTACTTGTTCAGTGTTTGAGAAAGGTAGCTTCAGCAAGTCTTCCATTAGTCCCATCTCCTGACAGATTTCATACATATGTTTTAACAGCTCTTCTATGTTTAACTTAGTGGTATGTTGCTGCAACAGACCCCACGCCTCCACCATGCATCTGTAATGATTTTTTTTGAGATGTAAAGGAATATTAATAATATAAGCAAAAATATGCCCCCAAATTATTGTATTTAAAATTTAAGGGAAATTTAAGGAATGATTTTATATTTTGTTTGCCACCTTTCACAATATTTGAATACTAAAGTGGTGGGATATATTTCTTTACCTATTGGACAACAACACGGTGAGGAAAAGCCGCACTTCACTACTGCTCGACACTGATGGTCTCATCATCTGCATGTATCTGAGGGCTCGCCTATGCTCTCCTTGGCACATGAGGGATTGAATAATCCTCATATGTTGCCACGACACAGTTTTGATTGTAGCTGGATGAAAGAGCAGGGCCAGCGAATTCTGCAGAAGTTAGAGACCAAGTCTGTTATGATATATGCATATAAGCACATAAAAATATTTTGAAGTTTCTTAGGGTGACTGTGTGTTAAATAAGCATAGATGACAAATTAATGGAATACTTGATACAGGAGATGCAAATAAAAATTCTTAAGTACCTGCAGAAAAAAAAAATCAGATCAAACAAAGCAAGTGTTTTAAGAGGAGTAATTCACGTTTCTGAGTTAATCAAATCTCTGTATACAAATGCCATTTTAAATAAATACATTACTAAACTGTTCTCCCAGGCAGGCAGACATTACCATTGTGACACGTAAAAAACAATTTTCATCAGCAGAAAGAGCACGGGTAAGATGGCAAAGTCACTTCTGCGATCTTCTGTCTCAAATCTTACTGCTATGATCGTAGTTTCAACATTTAATGTACCTAAACCACTGTTTTTGAGAATGTACTGAACTGGTCTGCTGAAAATCAACTGATGGTTTTGAAAATGTCAATATCAAACATTTTTAAAGCGGATTCATTCTGTGTTTTAATTAATTTCCTGTCAAAGTAATTTAAACAAAAAAATGAATCATACTTTATTGCTGAAGATTTCACAACAATATTAGAAAAAAAGCAGTTAATATTTATTAGCTAAGCATCAATTTTTTAAAAAAACATTTTATAGATTACAGTTTTGTACTGTAATATATTTCTAACTGAACTGTAATATACTTACTTCGTAATCATTGTGATCAAGAAGCCAAAAGCCTTGAATAAGCTTAACAAGACCCCAAGGGATAGCAAAGGCGGTTGGGAAGGTGTCAATCGAAGTTTGTGTTTTATTTGGAAAGGAATGCATGATATCTAGCAGCAAATAAATTGTCTAATATTGAGTATCTAATTAAGGCTAATAAATGTAAGACCAAAACTTTATCATGCTTAGAAAAACAAGGAAATAAGCGGTAGGAAGCAGAAAACAGAAATGTTAGTCTTGTCATTTTTGGCTATTATAAGCTGAATATAGTCAGATCCTAAATATAAAACTGCATTCTGAATAGACATAAAGAAATACTCTTTGATTTCTGCATTCAAAAAGGTTACATTTAGATAATTTATTTACAAACTCAGGCTCCCTTTTTAGTCAGTGGAGCCTCCAGTAATGCAAACAACTTCTACACTTGTTTGGTTTTGGTTTTTTCCCCCCTCATTTCTAGAGTCTACAAAGCAATGTAAATTATGATGTCCTACAATGCAGCTTAATTCCCAGTGATTAAAACTACATATAAATCAGTACATGTATCACCACTAGGAGTGCCTTTTTTTTCTTTCTGACATCCAGTTTTAAGAACGTATCCTAATAAGACTGATTTAAGATACAACTGCTTTTAAATCCCTTGCTATCCAGGCTCCCTTCTTGGGTTTAGGCAACAAAAGGAATTCTGTACATTTCAGAAGCTTAAAAAATTAAGTTTCTGGTCAATAACTTTTCTAACTATTATTCTGTGTGCCTGCCCTTTTAATGGAACAAAAGCAAGCACTGTACTGGAAAAATCAATGATTTCAGCAAAAATGAGATACTGGTTAAAAAGCCTTTTACTGTGTAGCAGCATCATTGTAGAAAGTATCCACTGGTACACATACTGATGATTGAAAAAAAATTTGAAATTTAAATGCGGTTTTGAGAAACCCTACGGATTTTTTTTGGACACTTAGTAAGCCAGCTTTCTCATATAAGGCTTGGCAACTAAAACTACAAAAACAAACAAACAATCACAGAAAGTCTGCAGTGCAAAGAAACAAAGTAGTACTCCTGTCTGGCAAGTCTAAACAATATTTTCAACTTGCATTGTGTTTGAAACAAATTTTTAAAAAGTTATTACAGAATCACAGAATCATCCAGGTTGAAAAAGACCCTCAGGATCACCAAGTCCAACCTATAAATTGTTATTAAACACATATGTGACAAAGACTGAAGAAAATTTATGTACATATACTGAAGAAGTAATAATTAGAAAGGATACAATTGCATGTTTGCAGCTTTCTTCAATGTTTTCTAGCAAATAGAGATCCAGCAGCGCCTGAAAGGAAAAACATTAACGTTTTAAAACGTTTTTTTGAGGGGAGAGATTATTATTAATGTTTTCATTGAATACAACACTCACATGTAAACTAGCAGGTGGATATTTTCCAGTTCCTCCTTCATCTCTCCGCCACAATTTCTCAACTTTGTCTCCTAACTGGGAAACCATTCCATCAATCATCAAGCAATCAGAATCCCATTTTCCTCTGGAATAAAAGGTAGCAAGGATTTGGACAGGATATAACACTAATTCCAGCCTCTCAGTGTTAACAGATTTCCTCCAATCAAATTAAAGATGCTCCCATGAGTTGAAGAAAGAAACAAACATACGAATGTGTAATTATGACATGAAAGGCTGTACTAGATTTGGCTGAGCTGAACTTAATTCTCTTCAGAGCATCTTTCTAAGTGTTGTGTTTTGCAGTCATGTAGCTGAGTGTTGGTAACACACCAGTTGTTTTGGCTACTGCTGAACAAGCACCCAGGCTGTGCTTTTCCAACATTTCTCCGCCCCAAGAGTACGCTGAGGGGTGGGCATGATCCTGGGAGGGGACATAGCCGAGCTAGCTGACCCAAACTGGCCAAAAGGGTATTCCATGCCATATGATGTCAGCTCAGATATAAGAACTAAGTGAAAGAAGGAAGTGTGGGGATATTAGTACATGATGTCTCTCCTCCAGAGAAATCACTATGCGTGTTGGAGCCTTGCTTCCCAGGAGTGACCGACCACCGTGTGCTGATGGGAAGTGAAGAATAACATCTTTTTGGGCTTTTGTTTCCACACATAGCTTTTGCTCTTTGCTTGGCATTATTAAATTGCTTCTACTTTATTGCTGGCCTTTTGTTACATTTCCCTCTCTCCCCATCCGTCTAAGAAAGGGTGCAATAGAGCAGCTTTGGTGGGCATTTGGCCCCGGCCCAGGGCCAAACCACCACAAAGGCACACAAAAAAAATTTCTGAGTCAGATGAAAGATGATCATTAGACCATACTGAATTATTAAAGGAGTTCAAAATATAAATCCTAAAAAGTTCTGTTGTTAAGAGGAAAGTTGCAATGACCAATTAGCTTTTCAGGTCATCTTTCTTCTGTTTTATTGCTTGTAGTAAAAAGGAAGTGTTACAAAAGGCTCTTAAGTGCTAAAGCCAACTACTCTCATGCTGTCTAATGAAGGAAACATAACAGTATCAAAACAGAACTGTTCTTTATCACAAATCTAATGCCTCAAATTGGATTGCTCCAATAAAGAGTTGAGAGACAACATAATGAAAATTTCAGATTTTGTTTTCATCAAGTCATTTATGTTACTGAAAAACGAGTTATTTTCAGAAAGTTGAGCACACAAGTAAAATTTAGTATAGTTTCATAGGCAGCATTTGTGTTTCTATACACATACCATTACAACCATGGATGGTTGAACCTCAAAAAACTATATTCTTCAAAAGTCTGTGACAGTCTTCTGCTGACTGTGGTGCTTTAACTTCCCAATGACAAAAATCACGAAAATCACACTGGACATTTTAGGCTTCTAAAGGAACACATGAAGCTATGTGTAAGGTACTTGACAAGTAAGCTAAGATCAAACGTGAAGTCAATACCTAATGACACTGCAGATTCCACATTAACTCATCTTGTAGTATTTTGTTCACAGTACCAATTTATCTCACAGTAAGATTTAAAAAAAAAAATAAATTATCCTCTAATCCAAGGCGTACCACACACAGGCAAACAGCTATTCCAGGGAAGAATTTACCTTAGGAAAGGACTTCTATCCAATAGCCAGAGTACTAGGTGTGCCAGCCACATATAACTTGGACTATCTTATCAAATTATACAAATGTGCTTGTATATTGAGGATTTAGGTCAACACAATTACTACCACCTATTATGAATCAATAAAAGGGATGACTTTCTCACTTTTTAAAAAAACATATTTTCTCCTGTGTCCAAAACAACTTCTGTGTTATCACAGATTTGCTGAAATCATGACTGATCCTCTCCTAATTCCATGACTCTTCTCAGAAGTAACAAATTTTACTGACCAGCCAATGAATTAATTATGCTACTAAAAACTGATGATACCATGAAAAGGTACTAGGCAGAGGTATTATAAACATTGCCACACCAGAAAGTAACCTCAGTGTTCAACAGAACACAGGTAATCACTGAAGTCAAGAGTACTGCCAGCAAATGTTACATTAAGCATAGCTTAAATGCAAATACAACTGTTGATATAAAACCCCATTTACTTCCACTTCTGAATTTGCAGTGGAAGTGTTCTAGAATTTTCCCATTAAGGTTTACCTTGATAAACGCTCAAGTTTCTGTCGATGACCAGTATAATAGCTCTGAATCAAAGGATAATTGTAGAAAGGTCGGGACAAACGCATATCGTCATCTACAGGCAACACAGTAAAAGCAAATTAAAGAAGTAATATCACATTTTTAAACTAATTCTTTTAGTAAAAAGACAGAAGATCATGCAAACTAAGCATCAAGAAACCTCTGACTCTGAAAGAAGCCAGTCTTGTTTCTGCCTTTGCAAAAAGGGCTATAAGACACCAGACTCAATTCCTTGTCTCAAGAGTCATTTCAAGTGTACAGTAGCATTCAGAACATGTAGTATAAACTGAAGTTCACTGTAAAAATAGTAATTTTCAAAGGGAATGTTTTTTAAAACATCACGTAAGCATCCAAAGGATCATTAAAGCTGACAACAGAATGTATAATCCATCCAAATAAAATTATTTCCAAGGTGTACTTTCCCTTCAAGCAATAAATAAGAAATTCAAAACTTGCAGGTAATGCTTTTGCTGTAAGCACAAGCATTCTGATATATGCTGTTTAATAGCAATTTGCTTAAAATCCCAAGTATTTCAATCTGTGGACATAATCAACTCCTTGAAGTCAGATGCTTAATGCTTTTTCTACAAAAACACCCAGAAAAGAAATTCCTTGCGTTACTCTAAACTACGTATTTGAAAAACCAACATGACTTCAGCATATGCTGTCACTGAACCAATATGACTTCAGAAAACATTTTCAAAAACATGGCTAAGCATGTATTCAGAGAAATCACTTACTGGATAATCCCCCTGATACAAATGTAGTACAGCTTATGCTTACCTAAACCTTCTGGAAGGAGACTGGCTCTACAGAACCAGATGATCACTTGTGCATACAAAGCAATGAGGCTAGTTACCACCTGCTTGTTTGTCAAGTCTCTAAAACCTGAAAAAAAAAAACCCATGAAATTACTTTTGTTACGCAGTTTCTTTGATTTTTACAAAACTCCCTCAATCATCCTAAAAAGCACAAAAATAACATGGTAGAAATATTTGTCTTTGCATTTATCACTCTATTGCTTTCTTATTTGAACAAAGCCCCTACAATCATCACCAGAACAAAAAGCAAACTGCAAAGAACTACATTCACTAACAGTTAAAACAAAATACAAAGGTTGAATTATTAAATACACATATGAAGACAAGTAGCAGAGAACTTTATTACTGCAGATTGATTGATTTTTTTTTTTTTTTTACTTAATATGCCTGGAACAATCAATAACATAAAAACTACAGAAAGTCAAGTAACTTAAAAGTTCCTCATTTGTTCTTCCATTATATTGGTTAGCAATTTGCAATACACTATGCCCATGCAATTATAAATTGCTAAGAATTAAAAAAACCCCAACTTTTGGCATGACCACATTCAATTGCCATAATTTCAAGCCACATGGTTACATAGCTTCTTGTTAGCCTTCCCCACCCATATGCATGAACCATTCCCTTGAACTCAATACATATTAAGCAGTAGTCCCATCTTCTCAGATGTCAGCCCCTTCTTCCAGCTAAATCTGTCTTCCAATCATTGAAACTAAAAGCAGTTCACATTTTTACAATTTCAACCCAAGCATAATTCTAAATTTTAATAAAACACACCAAAGATATAGCAATACTATTACAAACCTTTTTCAGTAAGCTCTTGTGCTTCTGTTAGAAAACAGTTTAAGACTGTGCTAAGGCTGCTCAAAAGCAATTGGCAGTGCTGAAGAGATTGTAGTGTCTGTGGATCAATAAAGTTGCAAGAGCCATCAAAGAGCGGAACACCTTTTCAAGAACAAACACAAAATCATTAGCCTTCAGAGAAATTTCAAAGTACACTTAAAGAATTGTCTGCATTGTCATGTACAAGCAGATTACTAAATTTTATGTTTGCAGAATGACTACAGTAGTACTCACATATTTGGTCAAATTCGTCTTTTGTATAGATCACTTTGTTCCATGTCCACTCAAGAACGAACCGTAAATTAGCAGCAGAACTTGGCTGTTCTTTAGGAAAAAAAAGAGGAAAATGAAAAAGAAATGAATCAACAATTTCAAAACTAAAAGCATACATAATATAAAACCAACATAAATATTGTTACCTTCAGATGTCCAATGTTTAATGCACCCGGTCAGAAGTTCTAAAGAACCTGTCTGGACAGCAGCTGACAATACTGCTTCTAACTGCTCCTCCTGAACATAATAGACGAGATAAAATTAGAACATTACATAATTTTGACAACTGAACTATCAATACTTTGTTTCTAACTATACACTCCTTCAGACATCACAAAGTCAATTAGTATACAAGCAAGTCATTTCACATTATTCCTAGTCACAAGCTGGACTACCTGTTGGTCTGAGAAACGCTAAGCTTTTCCTCTGAAATGTCAACATACTGAAGGCCAATTCTAGTATTTATTTTCCTGCCTCTGCCATATACTGAATAGCATCCTCTGCTAATACACACTACACATTTTGCACATGTAATTTTGCCATCAGGAATGCCAGAAGTGAATAGAATCACTTGCTCACAGAATTACTTGCAGAATGGTTTAGGTTGGAAGGGACCTCCGAAGGTCATCTAGTCCAACCCCTCTGCAGTCTGATCCATGGCTGCTGAATGCCCTCACTAACACAGGGCAGAATGCTTTTCCTTCACCGCCTATCAGCCTTAGCCAGTGGCAACAAACATGTCCCTGAGGGACAAGGCAGATGCATGGGAGCTAGTCCTACAGCTCTGCAGTAGAAGATGTAGAACTCAGCAGCTCCACACACCTGCACTGGCAAAAGCACCTTCACAGCCTCACTTGATCCTGACACAGGCTGTGAACAATACCTGCTCCTCTTGACAAACACACTGAGACTTCTGCCCTGCTGATTTACCTCTGTGGGGAGGGGAGGGAATGGGGGACCACACAGAAGCTGTGGTACAGCCTGGAAGGTGATCTGCTGGAGAGTAGCCCCATGGAGAGGGACCTGGGAACCCTGGTGGATAGCAAGTTGTCCATGAGACAGCAACGTACCCTCGTGGCCAAGAAGGCCAATGGGATCCTAGGGTCCCCCTACTAAGAACAGTGTGTTCAGCAGATCAAGGGAGGTTCTCCTCCCCCGCTCTATGCTGCCCTGGTGAGACCTCATCTTGAGTACTGTGTTCAGTTTCGGGCTCTCCAGTTTAAGAGGGACAGGGATCTCTTAGAGAAGGTCCAGCAGAGGACTACAAGGATGATTAGGCAACTGGAGCACATGCCTTATGAGAAGAAGCTGAGGGACCTCGGGTATTTTAGTCTGGAGAAGACAGAGGGGATTTAATAAATGTTTATAAATATCTGAGGGCTGGATGTCAGGAGGGATGGGACAGGCTCACTTGCTCCCTGTTATAGGACAAGGAGCAGTGGATATAAGCTGCAGCACAGGAAGTGCCACCTCAACACAAGGGGGAACTTCTATTACTGTAAGGGTCCCAGACCACTGGAATAGGCTCCCCAGAACTTGTGGAGTCTCCTTCTCTGGAGACTTTCAAGGCCTGTCTGGATGCATTTCTCTGTGACCTGACTAGATTGTATGGTCCTGCTCTGGCAGGGGAGTTGGACTCAATGATCTCTTTGGGTCCCTTCCAACCCCTGACATCTTGTGACCCCATTCAGATGCACAGGGCAGGTGGGCCTGCAAAGTTTTTGGAGGAAGCAGCTGAGATAGTCCTGTTTCCCCTTTCTGCCTTTCACTAAGAGTCTGCTAAAAAGCTCTAAAACTACCCCTGAAAAGGGCTCTTACAGGCTCAAAGAAACCTAAATGCACAATGCACACCAGTTCCTATCCAATAAGGGATTTTCCACCATCCTCACTATCAGGAACATCCAGACAAAAGAAGCAACTCCAGGCCAGTTTGAGATCAAGGGTATTGAGGAGTCCACCTACTTCTTTTTGTCTCTAAATTGAAAAACATCAGTGAGGCCTCATCCTTTTGCTTCAAAGCCTGCCAGCTCTCAGCACCACCAGACAGCTACTGAGAAAAACCTTTCAATTTGCCTTTGTGAATAATTTCCCTTTAATGTTCCCCCAGGTCTCTAAGCCCAGGTTCTGCTCAGATTGCAATGCAATAATGAGAGAGCTCCAAGGGTTGCTGTACAGGCCCAGTGTGGGCACTGCCACTGCCCATGCAGCTGCACAGTAAACTGGAGCAGGGAGCGAGTCCCAGTCAAAACAATACATCAAGGTTCAAGTGGCCTCTTTTGACTTGGAACAACTGATCCCAGTTGTGTGGCCACCTGAACAGGCACTAATGTGCCAGAGGTGGAGAACAAGTAGCTCAGCTCGGGTATTTGCTGTGCTGCTGAAGGGAATGAACCTCAAACTAAAGCCTCCAAACTCAAAAATGCCAATGTGGAAGGAGGGAATATCAAATTCTCTAAGTGCCAAGAACAAAGCTGAAGATGTTTCTGGCAATTAGTGGATGCCAGGATATGGTAGGACAGGATAAAACACCTGGAATAGAAGAAACAACTGTGCAGCGCTTGTACAGAAACAGTGAAGCTAAGGTCAAGTAGTTTTCTAAACAATGAAGACATGCAATTTTGACACCCAAACGATTAAGTTACCATTTTCTAAAGTGACAGAAAACAAGTGAAGTACTTATATCCTAAGAAGTTTAAGTTTTAGGCTGTTCAAATACTGTACTATAAATTTAGTGGCACTTATTTCAGCCGGTGTTCTAATAAGACTTCTTTTCAGGTGAAATGATCCTTCATAATTTTTTCCCTTGTTTTTCAGTTTGTTTGGATTTTCTTTAAACAGATTTAAAAGTTGTTTCTTCCTTCTAGGTCAAATCATCACACTCAGTTATTTTTACACATTGATATTTCCATGCTTTTCTGAAAACAGGTTTCAGATAAGGAAATACACCAAATACTTCAGAGTGCAAAAAACTCCAAATCAAGCTTCTTGACTGTAACCCTTAAAGTTGTCTTACTAACGTTCAAAAGGAATCCCAGTTTCAACAGATAACAACCACATCTGAGCAGTACGGTCACAATTCAGGAAAGGTTATTAAAAAATATCTTGATCTCCTAAGTTATTTCCAACCTGAAGCTGACATCAGAACATCTCATTTGAATGTAAGAGTATATATCAGGCTTGCAAAATAAAGAGTCTATGGGCTGGGTCAACTTGCCAAGAGATTTATTTTAGCTGCCAAGAGATTTAGTTTGATGAATACAGTAGACAGGAAGATGAAAGCCCTCTCCTTCCCACTTATTGCTCCACTGTATGATTACTAACTAGATAATCATTTAGGTTTAATTCTGCCTGGAAGGAAGAAGGGCTTATCACAAAGGCTCCACCTCATGGAAATCTCTGAATGAAGAGAGAAAGGTTGGTGCAGTGCAAATGAAAAACCTACAAAAGAGGCAGGTAAAGTCACTATGGTGGAATAAACCAGATAGAGGGGTAGTGGGTGTTGTGAGATAAAGGTGATTAAGGTGTGGCAGCAAAAGACAGTCTAAGAGAAGTAAACTGGGCTACTGTAGCACAAGGCAAAGGCTACAGAGGTGAGAATCTGCTTTGAGAGACTGTAGAAAAGCCTGTTTCCTCTCATCTTCCCTTCATCAGCAGTGATGCTGTTTTCAGGTAGAGGTGACGAGAGTAATTGCTTCCTTGGAAGCAAACAATACTGAACCATGCAGTAAGCTGATGTCTGCAATAGCCTGCATCTGAGCCAGACACCCTTATCATTAGCTACTGCACTTAACCTGACACTTTGGGAAGAGAAGAAGGTTGTTGTGAGGCGAAGATGCTTTATGTTGTGCATGACCAGCAATGACTCGCACACATCCCTGAGAGTAGCACAGAATTAACAGAATCCTAGAATTGTTCCAGTTGGAAAAGACCTTTAAGATCACTGAGTCTAATCATTATCTAACTTTACTAAGTTTGGTGATAAACTATGTCCCTAAGCACCACATCTACACATCTTTTAAATACATCCTGAGAAGGGAATTCAAACACTTCCCTGCAGAGGCCACTCCAGTGTTTGATAACACTTTCAGTGAAGAAGTTTCTTCTATTATCCAATGTAAACCTCCCCAGGTGCAACTTCAGACCATTTCCTCAAGACGGACATTTCCTAATACATAGGTCTTTAAAGACAGATCTATTAGGGCTGTTCCGACTCAACCACCTGGATCTCAGAATACTATTACTTCTGTTAACAGCAGTCAACATCTGCATTTCAATGCAACTTGTAAATAATATGAAAATCAGATTATCATGTCTTGTAGCCTCTACAGCTCTGTCAGACAAGATGGATTTATTTATCCCTTGATTCCCTGGTATGCTCTCACCTGACTCAGGCTGGATGGCTGGACATCAACTAGTCTTGGAGACAGCAAGCCAGCTACAAGACACCTATTGTAGCTATCACGAATAGCTTCACTTATTGAAGGACCAGATTTCTTCAAAAAATTCAAGGTCTGAAACATCAATCAAAAGCTACAGATTAAGACATTTTCATTATTCAATCAAGTCCTCAACAAGAAGAAAAAACACGAATGCTCACTTATACTGTAAGAAAGCTTGCATCAGTGGTGTGCTTTAAGTTAGCAATCTGAATAAGCAGTACCATGTGGAGTCTTAAAGACAGCAGTCAAACAGTTATCATTAAAATAAAAAATCCTGTAAAACAAAACTTTACCCCTTTTAATGCTTCAGTAAGTATTTTCTAGCCTCTGTCAATACAGAGGCCTTTCTTTCTCCCTGAGCATTGAGATGAAATATATTCTACATGGATGCTAGAACTAACAAACAACTTTAAATCACATTCTGGAAAATCACTTTCAAGTTTTTCTGTACGGAAGCTGATTTATGTTGAAAATATTTCACGATCTGAAATTTAATTCAAAGTTGTTTGTCACAATCTATGCAGTTATAGTATGGTCAAGTTTAGGAGAAAATTTAAAAATCGCTTCTTAGTTACATAATTTTCATTTTATCCATTATGTCCTTTTTCAAACTGATCAGGGACCAAAACCCTAGTTCAAGATTATGCAGGCAGTTTAGCTGACGGGTAATAAGAAGCAGCAGCTTTGTCCACCTTCTGCAACATTTTTGGTTTTGCTTCAAGAGTAATGTTTCCTTTGTGTTCCTTTCCTGACATTCGGTCCCTGACTGTGCTTCAACAGGAGATAATAGTACTTTTACAGGCCCAAGAGTGGACCTAAAACATTATTATCATTTGCATAAAACTGTCAGGATACAATTGCATGTGGATAGCAGGATGAGTGTCAAATGGTTTCTGACACTGGAAGCAGTGCAATAGAGAACTTAGAAAATGTACATCTCTTGACATTTTCAGTAAAGGTAAAGTGAAGGATTACCTCCTTCTGGAAGCCGGTGCAAGTCACATGAACAACTCCTGAGTTCAGCAAGCACGTACCATCTGCAGAAACAATGAATGTCTGACAACTTTCCACACTCTCCCAATGATGCTTTGGCCAGTTGACATTTTTTAAATGACAGTATCTGGAAAGATAACTAAGCACCCATTTTCCTCATCAGATCACTTACAAACATTTTTTTAAAAAGTAATTACTGGAGGAATTCCATGTAGGAATTTTATCTCTAGTGCTATCAAGGTGCTGAACTTTGAGCTTCAGTTCAAAGTGATTTTGTTTTATGACCACCACCAGTTCACAGGCTACACAGCAGAAGAACTAAACCCTAAAACTCAGTAGCCTGTCAGATACATTTCACAATATTAACCACCTAATTAGTATGAGGTGATCAGCATTGTGTTTCTGGGGGTGAGACTTTTATTTGCTTTGGTTTTTGAGTGATGAATGAACAAGAGAATCAGTAAATGGTATCTCATCTGAATTTAAGCTTACCATTATTAAAAGCAATGAAATACCTACCAAAATTATACGTGCTTGGATTAAAGAACTGCTCAGGTGGTGGATAAGAAGGAGGAACTCCTCGACTTAGACTCCGTTCATGTACAAGAATATCCAAAATGACATTTGGAGAAATCATGCTTATTACAGTATCCAGTGACCAGAATGCAAAATAGGGACAATCATGAAGGAATTCTTCTGGCCTTAAAAAGAAACAAGTGCATGAGTTAAATGCTGACTTTCAAAATAAAGGCCTGAAAACAACTTCATAAAAAAAGTAGTTGTCTGAAAACAACTTAATAAATACCTACCTTAGCGAATCTGGCATTTGAGCATGATACCAGCGATTAATGTCAAACACACCCAAGTAAGTAGATGGTTTTCCCTGACCATATGTGTTCACTTGCCAACTGAAGATTGATACACTGGTGTCAGGAGATATTACTGTAAAAGACAAGATACTGTTTCTTATTTGTAGAAAATATAATAGACATGGTATTTTTTAAATACCGCTTTCTATTTTGGCTTAATTCTCTCATACCACTCATGAAGCACAATACTTAATAGTATTTAAAAACAGAAGTTATGAAACAGTAAAAATCTCTAATGAGCTTTAGTCATACTGCCCCTTTTTCCTGTTCAAATTGTATCAGTTTTAAGTCAAAGACGCAATTGGTCAATGAAATTTTACATACATTAAAATTTCATTAAAGGTATTCAACTAGATGAATAATGTAGGAAAAAAAAGCCAGGAACACATAAATGGTTGCTTTTCGAAAGCATACAAATAATTAGTACATACATTTGTATCACTCAGCTGACATTAATTTCCAGATCTGACTCAACTATAAGTTTAAGTAATAGCTCCTTTACAGTATATTCACAATGAAAGAACACAACTATCACATGAAATAAGTAAATAAACCCCATAAACAGGAAATTCAGATAAAGATTTTAGCATAAAGCATTCACTATGTTATACTTCAGTTCTCTTAAGAAATGGAATGGTCTGTCTTCTCTGAGAATACATTTTCTAGATGTAACAAACAAGACAACAGTACACTTGGCAAAATGTTTCTTTCTCTGTTCAATTCATCATCATTATTTTGGGATCATAACATATTACTATGTTTCATTGTACTGAAACTGCCTTTCAAGATAATTAGTTTTACAATTCAGAAGACAACTTTGCTGCTAGTCTCAACACACAACTCGTGTGTGCTGAGATCTTGAACAGATCCTGAATAAAAGCTGATCAGAAACCTTACTTCACAAAACAGGAGACAGAAAGGTACTTTTTGTCGTTGCTTCTGTGTTTAGATTTGGGTGTGTTTTATTTGTTTTTAACAAGTTTTTAGAAGGCACTTTCCTCAGAAACAATCCAAAAGGTGTTTGTCATAGACTTTGACACATTGTTCAGAGGATGGCATCTTGAAAGTGATGGAAGTTGCTGCTTCAGGACTAAGTCAAAGACAATAAACAGAAGAAGTCTAGAACGACCACATTAGCATCTCCTTTGAAACATAAGGTGTAAGTCAGGGACATTAAGAAAGTGAACATGAATTACATTAAAAAAAAAAAACTATGAATGTTACTGCTGCAGCAAGCTGAGAGTTCAGAGCATATCTGAATTTGTAAACCCAGAGATGCACAGCAAATTACTGTTCCAGAGTTTGACATCCCTTTTGGTGCAGGAATTTTTTCTCAGTATTCTATCTAAACCTATCCTGGCACAATTTGAGGTCATTTCCTCTTGTCCTATTGCTTGTTTCTTTCAGGTAGCAGTAGTGTGGGTAAGATCTCCTCTTTTAAGATCTACTTCTTTTCTCCAGACTAAACTACCTCAGTTTGCTCAATCATTCCTCCTAATACTTGTTCTCTAGACCCTCCACCAGATTTGCTGCCCTTCTTTGGATGCAACTATAGCATCTCAATGTCCTTTTTGTAGTGAGGGGCTCAAAACATAACATACTTGAAGTATGGCCTCAACACAGCCAAGTACAAGCAGACAATCACTTTCCTAGTCCTGCTGGCCACACAATTTCTGACACAAGCCAGGATGCTGTTGGCCTTCTTGGCCACCTGGGAACATTGCCAGCTCATGGTTAGCTCCTGACCAACACTCTCAGGCCCTTTTCCACCACGCAGCTTTCCAGCCACTCTCTCCCAAACCTATAGAGCGGTATGGGGTTGCTGTGACTCAAATGCACCACCCAGTGCTTGGTCTTGTTGAATCTCAGAACTGGCTTCATCCCACCTGTCCAGATCTCTCTGTAGAGCCTGTCTACTCTTGAGTGGATCAAGGCATCTTGGCATCATCTGCCAACTTACTAAGAGTGCACTCCCCTTTGTCCAGATCACTGATAAAGATAAAAAATAAGGAAGTGGTTCCAACACTGAGCCCTGGGGAACACCACTTGTGATCAACTGTCAACAGGATGCAGAGGCAGACATAGGTTTGAGCAGGGAAAACGCAATGCAAGTAACATTCCTAAGCAACGAAGCAAATGATCTTATTGTTCAAAGGTGACAGTTGGAGGAAAACAATTAGCTGGCATGACACAGATGATCCCACCATACATCACTATAGCATGTCAGTAAGTATTTCCTTTCCTTTTTCTTTAAAGAAGACCAACCTCCCAACTTTTGAAATAAGCCAAACAACCTAGTCTTTAGAGATATTTAAGACATTTGGACTGTGACTACAGAACAGCACTCATTGTCCATTCAATTTAGAATAACTGCACAGAGACATGAGAACAAACCTTCATTAACACTATCCTCTCTGTCAAGATGGTTGCGAAATTTTTCTACAGTCTGACAGCTGAGTAATTTGGTGTTGCTGGTTGTCCCTCTCGAGGGGAAGATTCCACCTGTGAGATCTAAACTGTACCTTTCATCACAGTATTCCAAACCCTGCGGAAAAAAAATAATGGACAGAAAAGGTCATTCTGAGGCAAAAACATACATTGTATCTAAATATAAAAGCAAGTATATATCTACTATCATATACATAGTACACTGTATATTTCCCATGAGCTCATTTACGATGGCAAACAGAAACATCATCAGATGTGCAAGACAATTAAGCGTCAAATTGTAACAGGTAAGTTTGTCTGTAGAAGCCAAAATTTAGCATTTCCTTAGCTAAAATTTGAGTGAAGCATGTACACATCATTCTATTCTATTCAGTAACTTTGGAAATAACAAACACATGCAAAGTAGTTAAGTAAGATCAAAACCATCTCTTTGAAAAGGTAGCATAAAGCCTAAGCAAATAATCTCATTTTTATTGTAGAATGAATAAATGCTGAAAACAATAAAAGATCTTGTTCTGAACAAAAAGTCCACCATTCCAAAAGACAATTTCATCAGATAAAGTAGTAAAACTCCAGAAACCTGTCAAGAGATTAGTTTTGATTGCTAGAAATGCCAACTTCAACTCATATAGAACTTCCATTCATATTCTATTCTCTGGACTTTCAAGATTCACTTTGATGCATTCCTGTGGAACCTGTGCTAGATTCTACAGGTCCTACTCTGGCAAGGGGGTTGGACTTAATGATCTATGGAGGACCCTTCTGATCCCTAACATCCTTTCATCCTGTGATATATGAAAAGTCAGTTTCCCACGAAGCTGGGGCAGAGGAGAAGGGGAGAACAGCATCAAACAATTCCTGCCTAAGACAAATTCTGAAGTAAACCAGTGTATTTTAAAATTTTCACAGCAGGGCAAGCAATCTAAGTTAAGGAACTCTAGTGTATGGAAAATGCTAAGTACTGACTTTGTTGACCAGAAAAATAAGATGACAATTTTCAAATAAGATGCACTGGTCACCAGACACTGTATACTCTGTCCATCCATAAATATTGTGTAAGACACAAGCAAAGATGTGTTCCATCACAATGATCTGATGCACTAGATTTAGCAACTGCTGTACAGTATAAAAAAGAGATCTTTGAAATCGTAACTTAAACATACTTGTATGTTTAATTACTTGAGACTTAAACCTCCCTTGAATACAATGTAAACATCTTTGCAAACATTTGTAAAGAGTGTGACACATTCCATAAGGCTTATTTGTGCACTGTACACTTCATAGCCTCAAGTCTGATTCCTGGAAAATAAAGCACTGTTGTAGTAGTCAAGTCTTCCAAGCTCCTACAAACTCTGTCCACTCATCAAGGGTGTAACAGTATATTCCTCCTCATTTACTCAAATTTGGTCTGGCAGTTGGGAACGATCCTAATTTTTATTACACAGAAAGTGGACAAGAAATATGACTCAGACATCCACACAGGAAGACAGTCACATAGTACTGACCAATCTGTGACTACAAATAAAAATATTCTGAAACTACATGTAGAGCACAGAACCTGTCCTAATGCATTTGTTCTCATTTTGGGGCTTTTGGGAGTCAGTTTTGGTTTTTTTGGCCGTAGGCATTAACAGGTTTTGGTGTGAAGCTACATGTGTCAACTGTTCATCTGGAAGCTAGCTAAAGAACCTGGGTTTTCTCCCTAGGGGGTTCAACGGTTTAGTTCTCTCTTCGACCGCTTTGAAACAAGAAATCAATCTTACAATCTTCTACAACACTCTAAAAGAAACAAACAGAAGAAGAGTGTAATATCTCAAATCCAGAGACTGGTGCTTGACACCTCTTAGAAGTCTGTGTATAACTGATACGACTCCACAGAGGGCTAGAAGTCTGACACTAACTACACTGCAGCTTTCAAAAGGTCACAAACCAAATATTATTTAATCACTTTTTTTAAAAAGTGTCCACTGGACTTTCTAGCAGACCCATTTTTAAAGGTTGATGAATCATTTCAATCCTCTGAAGCTGACACTTGTCACACCTTATTCAGGAAAATAAGATGACCAAAACAAAGAATCACCAAACAGTAAAAGGTTCCCACACCGAGACACAACAAAGTAGCCACAAGACAAATGGATATACATAACTGCTGTCTTTCCAAAGACACACAGAGTACAAGGTATTGTCTTTCCCTCTGCTAAGACTGTAGCTAAAAATAACTTCTGAAAGAGGATAGAACGAAGCAGAAGTTCAAAAGTGAAACGAGCAAGATTAAAAGAATCTTTCTCCTACCAACTTGCCAAAGTGCCTAGAGCACTACAGGAGATGTGGAAATTAACGGCAGTGAAAGGCCCTTTAAAACTAAAAAACTCAGTCAGGGTGCTATGTTCAGCTAGAGCTACGCATGTTATGTCATAAATACTGCACATCGACAAAGAGATGGTATCCATATCTAGAAGACACCGAATCATGTGAAGACATTTTTACTTTGTCACCATGATAGATAATGCATTTTAAAGAAACATCACCATTTCCAAATTCTTATCTGCTCAAAGACAACACTCAAAACCAAGGAAGGACCTTTACCTTATATAAGGAAAAAGATATAAATTTAAACCCATTCAAAGAAATCAGAGTGCAGAGTATATCACAATAAAAGAATTATCCTGATTTTATTCAACACCTATTGGGTATACATAAGAAAAAAATGTCAAAATAGGAGGAAAGAACTGCTCTAAATTTCCCTCAAAGAGATTTTTGGAAGAGTTCCAAGCATACTACTGAATAGAATTAGAGATGCACCTTCTGTCAGTTAGATATCTGAGATATGATGATAGCTCATCTGTATTTTAAACACTGTCTTTGAAGCCAGTTCTAAAAACATACATACACTCTTCTGACCAAATGACACTGTTGTTTACTGCAGGTATTTATGTATTTTATTGGCTTTAAGAGTAGATTCCACAGGTAACTCAGTTAAAAAGTAGAGAGTTACCTTTACAGCTATTAAGTTTCAGAATCAACACTTAAGAAA
>VWYK01008298.1:3141-19082 GCA_013399775.1 Semnornis frantzii | reverse complement strand
GAGGGGCCCACAACTGGACACAGCACTCAAGCTGTGGCCTGAGCAGTGCTGAGCACAGGGGCAGAAGAACCTCCCTGCTCCTGCTGCCCACACTGCTCCTGAGCCAGCCCAGGATGGCATTGGCTCTGCTGCCCACCTGGGCACACTGCTGCCTCATCTTCAGCTGCTGCCAACCAGCACCCCCAGGTCCCTCTCTGCCTGGCTGCTCTCAGCCACTCTGTCCCCAGCCTGCAGCACTGCTTGGGGTTGTTGTGCCCAAAGTGCAGAACCTGGCACTGGGATTTGTTAAAACTCCTGGCATTGGACTGTGCCCATCCAGGTCCCAGCCTGCCCAGGTGCCTCTGCAGAGCCTCCTGCCCTCTAACAGATCCACACTTGCTGCCAACTTGGTGCCACCTGCAGACTCACTGATGCTGGACTCAATGCCCTCATCCAGAGCATCAGTGAAGATATCAAACAGGACTGTGCCCAGCACTGGTCCCTGGGGCACACCACTGGTGCCAGCTGCCAGCTGGAAGTGGCACCACTCACCACATTTTTCTCTCCCAGGAACAATCACACATCTGTCATGAACTTGGAATGGTTGGGCACAGATTGCAATGTCTGCTGCTGCCCCAAGAGCTGTGCCCTTGGTTTTCAGCTCCCATTTACCACTCAGGCATAAGAGAATTGAAGCACAAAGGGAGAGAAGGAAAACCTTAACTGCTGCTCTTGGGCAAAGCAGCTTTTACAGGCCCTGGACAGGCAGATCCTTGTCAGTTTTATCATCCTATAGAGTCAAGGGATGGTTACAAGCTCTTTAAAGGGCTTCTTGGTAAAATGGAAACATCTGCACTGCTTTGCTGCATCTTTGTGGCAGGAGCACTCAACAGCTTGCAGGCATGGGGCTAAGGAAANGAGCCCCAACTCTCTCAGCCTGTCCTCACAGCAGAGCTGCTGCAGCCCTCTCAGCATCTTGCTGGCCTCCTCTGCACTGGCTCAAACACTTCCATGTCCTTCCTGTGCTGGGGGCTCCAGAACTGCACCCAGGACTGCAGCTGGGGTCTGAGGAGAGCAGAGCCAAGGGGCACAATCCCCTCCCTTGCCCTGCTGCAGCCCAGCACTCAGTTGCTCTCTGGGCTGCATGCAACACATGGGAATGTGACAATGCCTGCTCCTGAAGCCTCTCACTGCCTTTGGCAGGGCCACAGCACCAACATACAGGCTCTGAGAATCCTTCAGGTGAAAAAAAAATACCTTAAATGCTTTTGTCATTGTGAAACCCACAAGGAAACAGAGTTAGGATGAGGCAATCACAGCAAGCAGTGGGTGAGCCAGGGAAGACAAAACAGAGACTCCAGCATCCCTCTTTTCTTGTCATCTGCATACTTGGAAGAGCTAAAAAGCCAGGATGGGTACCAGACAACCTTGCCAACATATTTCTCCCTGTCTCAGACAGCTCACCAACAAGACTAAAGGCTCCAAGTGATCCTATCACAATAGGAAGCTCTCAGAGGATTGTGATCAAGAAACAACAGCAGAGTGCCAGGGGCAAGCCAGCACCTGCCTAATGACTGCTACAGATACAGCAAAAATGTGGTGAAAAGGCCTCTGTGACAGCAAGAGAGCAGCTCAGGGCTGCTCTCCACATACACAGTGAAAAACAAGTTTGCTCCAGCCCCACAAGCATCTGCAGGGGGGAAAAAACCAACAGATGAAGCTGCCCAGCAGCTGCTTCCCAAGTGAGTAACTAAGCTGATGGAAAACAAGAGGTTGATGAACCTCACTGCTCTCCACAGCTCCCTGAGGAGGCTGCACTGAGGTGGGGTTTGGGCTCTGCTCCCAAGTGTCAGGTGATAGGCTGAGAATAAATGGCCTGAAATTGTGCCAGGGGAGGGTTAGGTTGGAGATCAGGAAAAAATTCTTTGCTCCCAAGGTGGTCAGGAACAGGCTGCCCAGGGAGGTGGTGGAGTCCTCATCCCTGGAGGTGTTCAGGAAAGGTAAGAACATGGCACTTGGGGACATGGTTTAATGGCCATGGTGGGGTTGGGTTGCTGGCTGGACTGGATGACCTTAGAGGCCTTTTCCAGCCCCACCAATTCTGTGATTCAGCTCTGTTCTGATGAACACAAGCATGGGGATTCTCTGGGGAGAACAAGCAAGGCCAAGAGACTGGAGTTGTTGAAATGAAAGGCTGCTGCAGGGACCCTCTCAAAACAGGGAGCTCTGTCCTGCCCTGCTCAAGGACACTCTTGTGAGGAAGCACTCAGCCCTGCTGAGAGCACTCAGCTAGCCAAGAGCCAAGGCTCTGGCTGGTGGTGCAGGGCAATGCCTCAGCTGAGGCACAGCAATGCCAGGAGGTTTGCTTTGGAGCCTGGGTGAAGCTGATAGCTCTGCAAGATAGCCTCACTGCTTGGAATCTGCTCAGAGGTGAAGTGTGGGGCAGCAAGGGGCTGGGTGAAACAGCAGCAGCAGCACTGGGGAGGTTTCTAGCTTGGTTTACACAATCTGGGGCTGGTTGTGCCTGCAGGAACCCTGCACTGAGGAACCAGAGGGAGCAAAACTTCACCTGACTAAGCAGAGTGCAGAGAATGCCTGAAGCAGGTCTTGAGCACCCAGGGTCAGAGGTGGTCTGCTTGCCACAGTGCCAAGGCTCAGGCAAGCTCAGCGAGGATGCTGACTTCAGAGAGCTCTTTTCCTCATGCCTCAGCTGCTTGGCACTGCCCTGGTTCCCTGCCTGCAGCATGTGGCTGCCTCCAGTCACTGCTCCTGGCAGCTGTGAGGCCTTTCCTGTGCCCTAAGTCTGTTCTGATGCTCCAGGCTCAGGCAACCATCACAGTAACCACTTTGTGCCCAGGCATAAACAGAGCCTGGATGCCTGCACTGAAGATTTAAGGCAGAATATCATCACTGTTTCCCTTGACTGCAGCTTCACCCTTCCCAAGGGGGGCATTGGTGGCAAGAGAGAGGCCTTGATCCATGGCTGCCTTAAGCTGCCACCTTGCAGCATTCCCTTGCTGCCAGCAGCAGAGCACTGCACCACTGAAGAGCTGCTTTCTCAGCCTTCAGCCTAATGCTCCTCCTCAAGTAACCACTTCCCATGTCCTTCCTCTTCCCTGGTTATCCCTCTGCCTCACTCTGGAAGTCTGCCTGCTGGGAGAGGAGACTGTTTCATGGCACAACTCAGAGCCCAAGCCAGGCACTGCTTTCTGATGACTGGAAAATGCAGTTTGGGGTTAATAATGACAGTGAAAAGGTTCAGATTCAGAAGCTGTGGCTCTTCCCCTCCAGAAAAAGACAACAGCTGAGCTCTGCAGGACCACACAGATCTCCTGATGCCTCTGTCTGCTTGCAGGCTCCCACCACAGCACAGCTCTCCTGCTGCTCTCAGCGTTCCCTGCCTGGGAATTCACACACAAACCCTCTCCACGCAGGGCCTGCCTCACCTTGCTGTTGACAAAGTCCTTGGACTTGAAAGCATTCAGCTCCAGGAAGTATCTGAGCAGGGAGATGTTCCCATCCTGCACTGTGTAATGCAGAACTGTCTTGTTGCTCTTCACATCCTGTTTGCAAGCAGGGAAAACAATCAGGAAGTATTCTGCAGGTCAGCCTGGAGATACAAACCCAATGGAGAAAAGCCCAGGCCAGCTCTGCAGCTGGTGTGGAGCAGTGCAGCTGGCATGGAGCTCTGCAGCTGGCGTGGAGCAGTGCAGCTGGCATGGAGCTCTGCAGCTGGCGTGGAGCAGTGCAGCTGGCATGGAGCTCTGCAGCTGGCGTGGAGCAGTGCAGCTGGCATGGAGCTCTGCAGCTGGCGTGGAGCAGTGCAGCTGGCATGGAGCTCTGCAGCTGGCGTGGAGCAGTGCAGCTGGCATGGAGCTCTGCAGCTGGCGTGGAGCAGTGCAGCTGGCATGGAGCTCTGCAGCTGGCGTGGAGCAGTGCAGCTGGCATGGAGCTCTGCAGCTGGCGTGGAGCAGTGCAGCTGGCATGGAGCTCTGCAGCTGGCGTGGAGCAGTGCAGCTGGCATGGAGCTCTGCAGCTGGCGTGGAGCAGTGCAGCTGGCATGGAGCTCTGCAGCTGGCGTGGAGCAGTGCAGCTGGCATGGAGCTCTGCAGCTGGCGTGGAGCAGTGCAGCTGGCATGGAGCTCTGCAGCTGGCGTGGAGCAGTGCAGCTGGCATGGAGCTCTGCAGCTGGCGTGGAGCAGTGCAGCTGGCATGGAGCTCTGCAGCTGGCGTGGAGCAGTGCAGCTGGCATGGAGCTCTGCAGCTGGCGTGGAGCAGTGCAGCTGGCATGGAGCTCTGCAGCTGGCGTGGAGCAGTGCAGCTGGCATGGAGCTCTGCAGCTGGCGTGGAGCAGTGCAGCTGGCATGGAGCTCTGCAGCTGGCGTGGAGCAGTGCAGCTGGCATGGAGCTCTGCAGCTGGCGTGGAGCAGTGCAGCTGGCATGGAGCTCTGCAGCTGGCGTGGAGCAGTGCAGCTGGCATGGAGCTCTGCAGCTGGCGTGGAGCAGTGCAGCTGGCATGGAGCTCTGCAGCTGGCGTGGAGCAGTGCAGCTGGCATGGAGCTCTGCAGCTGGCGTGGAGCAGTGCAGCTGGCATGGAGCTCTGCAGCTGGCGTGGAGCAGTGCAGCTGGCATGGAGCTCTGCAGCTGGCGTGGAGCAGTGCAGCTGGCATGGAGCTCTGCAGCTGGCGTGGAGCAGTGCAGCTGGCATGGAGCTCTGCAGCTGGCGTGGAGCAGTGCAGCTGGCATGGAGCTCTGCAGCTGGCGTGGAGCAGTGCAGCTGGCATGGAGCTCTGCAGCTGGCGTGGAGCAGTGCAGCTGGCATGGAGCTCTGCAGCTGGCGTGGAGCAGTGCAGCTGGCATGGAGCTCTGCAGCTGGCGTGGAGCAGTGCAGCTGGCATGGAGCTCTGCAGCTGGCGTGGAGCAGTGCAGCTGGCATGGAGCTCTGCAGCTGGCGTGGAGCAGTGCAGCTGGCATGGAGCTCTGCAGCTGGCGTGGAGCAGTGCAGCTGGCATGGAGCTCTGCAGCTGGCGTGGAGCAGTGCAGCTGGCATGGAGCAGCACTGCAGCTGGCGTGGAACCTCCTTCCCTTCTGTGGCCTTTGCACTGCCCTCAGCATTTGCTTCAGGGTGCAAGCCAGCAAGCAAAAGGCAGCAACTGACTGCACTCAGTCACCTGGAAGGGGCACAGGCTTGGTCCTTCTGCCACTTCATTCCTCCTCCAGGCCTGGAGCAGCAGGGAGGAGAGAGGAGACATTTGGCTAACAGCTGATCCCTTACCCTGCTGTGGATGGAGGCTCCTGCCTGCACCAGCAGCTGGATACAGGACTCCAGCTCCTCCCTTCGGTGCTGCAGCTCTTTCTGCTGCTCCTCCTTCACCATCTGGCAGCCTCGCTCCCGGAGCAGGGCATTGTGTGCCAGGACAGCACAGTGCAGTGGGGTATGGCCTGGAAAACCAAGTATGGGAGGAAGGTGATGGCAGGAGGCATGGTGCACAGAGAGGAAGGCAGGCTGTATGCATGCCTGCACGGGTGGTGTGGAGGCACAAGCCCTCCTCTGGTCTGACAGGTCCCATGCTGGCTGTGAGACACTTTGTGGGACACTTTAGCATGTGCCCAGTGCCACCTGTGCCATCAAAGCACCACTGAGATCCATCAGCACCAGGGAATTCTGTGGTGTTTGAGCAGAGGGCAACAACTCTTCCCCCTAGGCAGTTTCTAAGGCTGCTCTGGCCTGCCAGCAACACCACCAAGCACCAGCCCGTGCCAAAAGCCAGCACAAGTTTTCTTGTAGCTAAAAATCCCACTGGGAAGCATCTGGACAAATGCTTCTGTGCATTTACCTTCAAAATCCTTCGTTTCTAAATCAAGAGGGAACCCCAGGGACAGTATAACCTAGAGGCAAACAGAGAAATGGGAAGTTGTAGCTCAGCAGAGTTCTGTCCAAGCCCAAACCAGTCAAAACTAATGACATTTATAAACAAATTAAATCAGATCATTGTCACTGAGCTCATCCAGGCTGGCACTGAACACCTCCAGGAAGGTTGTGGAGCACAGAAGCACAGAATGGGATCAAAGATCACATTCTGTGCTTCTGTGCTCCACAACCTCCCTGGGCAACCTGTGCCAGCATCTCCTCACCCTCCCTCTCTGTGCCCCACAACCTCCCTGGGCAACCTGTGCCAGTGTCTCTTCACCCTCCCTCCCTGTGCTACACAACCTCCCTGGGCAACCTGTGCCAGTGTCTCCTCACCCTCCCTCCCTGTGCTCCACAACCTCCCTGGGCAACCTGTGCCAGTGTCTCCTCACCACCCTTACTGTCAGGAATTTCTTCCTCACCTCCAGTCTAAGGCTAAAGCCACAATTTGTTGCATTTTCTGCAGCAATGAGGATGTAGAGCTTAGAGCTGGATGTTGGAGGTGCTCAAGGTCAGGTTGGATGAGGCCTTGAGCAGCCTGGGCTAGTGGGAAATGTCCCTGCCCATGGCAGGGAGGGATGGAACTGGATGATCTTCAGGCTCCCTTCCAACCTAAACCATTCTATGAAGGGCTTGGAATGGTGACCTGGAGCTGAGCATTGCTTGGGTTTGGGAGAGAAAAAACTTTAAACCTTTTCAGCTGGATTTGATGTGTTGCAGCCAAGCATCTCCTCCTCCCTTCCAACCTGAACCATTCTATGAGGGGCTTAGAATGGTGACCTGGAGCTGAGCATTGCTTGGATTTGGGAGAGTAAAAACTTTTAACCCTTTTCAGCTAGGAGTGATGGATTTGATGTGTTGCAGCCAAGCATCTCCTCCTCCCTTCCAACCTAAACCATTCCATGAGTGCCTTGGAATGGTGACCTGGAGCTGAGCATTGCTTGGATTTAGGAGAGTAAAAACTTTAAACCTTTTCAACTGGATTTGATGTGCTGCAGCCAAGCATCTCCTCCTCTGTGTTATTACAGCTAACATGGGAGCTTTGATCTTGACTACACAAAGTTTTTATGTCACAGAGGATGGGCTGAGAACCTCTGCAGAGCAATGACTCAGCCAGAGCCTTGTCAAGTCAGACAAGGTGCAGGACAGAGCCCTTCTGCTGGAGGTTACCCAGAACAGTCTGGGGCTTGTGCTCTCTCCTCATAACAATAACAGAACATGCACAGCTCAAATATTGACAGGGAGCTGTGAGGTGCCTGATGATCAGAGATTAGATAGCTAATCCATCATAAAACCCCAAGCAATGCAAACAAACAAACCAAAGCATTTCATGGCTTTGCCCAGACTGAGAGGCAACCTCATGAGAATTCCTCTTTGGGGTTTTTTTTATGTCAAGGAAAAAGGAAAAGAAAAAACAACAACACACACACAAAAAAAACCCCAAACCAGGACAAAACAAACCAAGCCAAAGCCAACAAACCACAAACCACCACAAAGCACTCTGAGAGGCTTTGCTGGAATCCTCTGGAGCACTTTTCCCAACTGACTCCAGCAGCTGTCTTCCAGGGAACTCAGGGGGTTACACATTAACTGCCTGCCCCTGGCTTTGCCCAGGGTGTGCACAAGGCAAAGCTAATGAGTGCTGGACACGACCTGCCAGGGTGCCAGCTCCCTCCTGGCACTTTCACTGCCACATCTCTTGCCAGCAGCAGGCTCTGCATCCTGTCCTTGGGTAAAATCAGCACCAACCACACTGCTGCAAGGGAACTCTGAATCAGAGCTGCCCATGCTCAGCCCTGACAAGAATCAGAGAGTTGTCAGGGTTGGAAGGGGCCTCAAGGATCACCCAATTCCAACCCCTCTGCCATGGGCAGGGACACCTTCCACTGGAGCAAGGTGCCCAGAGCCACATCCTGCCTGGCCTTAAAAACACCCAGGGATGATGCTTCCCACCACCTCCTTGGGCAAGCTGTGCCAGTGCCTCACCCCCCTCATTCCTGACTCCAAGGAAGGCATTTTCCCTCAGTTCCAGGTTTTGGCCGATAGCTCAGCACCTGAGAAGCTCCAATGTGCTTCTGCCTGCTGTGCAACCCCTTGCAAAGATCCCCACAGTGCATTCTCCAACCTGCCAATGTTCTCTGCAGGGCTCTTCAGAGTCTGGGTGGCAAAAAATCAGGGATTGATAGAATGGGTTGGGAGGGATCTCATCCAGTCCCACACCTCCCACTAGCCCAGGTTGCTCAGGACCTCATCCAGTCTGGCCTCAAACACCTCCAGGGAAGGTGGCAGCAGAACATTGGCCCTGGAAAGTTGATTCTTAACACAATGGCAAAGCAGACTTTGGTCATTCCTCACTTCTCACTCACTTGCTGCCTTCTGAGACAGTTCCATGCAGACACCAACACTGAGATCTTACTGCAGCTCTACAGTGTTAGCAGTCAGCACCATGAGAGCTTTTCCTACCTGGAGCACTTGGCCATACCCATAGGTTGCAGCGAGATGTAAGGCTGACTGCCCTTTGTTGTCCACAGCATTGACATCTGCTCCTGTCTGGATCAAATCATGGACAATAGCTGCCTGTCTGGCAGTGACAGCCACCAGCAGAGGAGTCTGAAAACAGCAGCACAGCAGATCAGATGTGAAAGTCTGGAAACAGCAGCATAAAGCAAGGGACAGGGAGGGCAGTCTGGGCTGAAGGGCATCTAGAAACCCAAGGGCTGTGGTGCTTAGAGCAAAGGCAGCTCACAGAAAGGTTGTGAATCCCATACATGGCCTCACAAGTTGGGGGGGTGGGAGGGGAGCATTCCCCAGCTCCTCTTGAAGGCCCTCTGCTGTTCTCCAGCCCTAACTTGGATGGCAACTTAAGCCCAGCAAATTTGTAACAGCCTTTATGTCAGGTGCAGCACTCCTAGCAGTGAACCCATGGTTCATAAACCCTCTGCCCTCAGAGACTGCTGCCAGCACAGGCACATTTCCCTGGACTGATGCTGCCTTAAGTCACTTTGTGAACCATGAGTCCAAAGACAAAAAGCTCATTCTCACCCCACCTCATTTTAGGAGCCTGCCAGGGGCACCTAAGGAAGGTACATCACAGAACCATGGAAGGGACCTCAAGGAGCAGCCAGTGCCAACCCCCTGCCATGCCCAGGGACACCTCACACCAGCTCAGGCTGCCCACAGCCTCATCCAGCCTGGCCTGAAACACCTCCAGGGATGAGGCTTCCACCACCTCCCTGGGCAGCCCCTGCTCGGCGCTCACCACCCTCCTGCTGAAGAACTTCTTCCTAACCTCCAGTCTGACTCTGCCCATTTCCAGCTTAGTTCCATCCCCCCCCAATCCTATCACTCCCTGACAGCATAAGAAGTCCCTCCCCAGTTTCTTGTAGCCCCTTCAGATACTGAAAAGCCACATTAAGGTCACTTTGGAGTAGCAGAGAGACAGAGGTGGACTTTTTAGGGCATCTTTTGCTCTCAGTTCCCCAAAGCCCACCCCAGCCACCAGAGGGTGTAGGAGAAAGCTGTGCCCAGGTTACCTTTCCTCTGTGTTCCTTGGCATCGAGTCTCCGCAGCGGCTTCATGCGCTCTGCAGCTGCCAAGGTAAACTCCCTCATACCTTTAGCTGCAGAAATATGCAGAATTCTAAGACAGTAAATAAAGACACTGATCACTGCTTGGCCATCAACCACCCTGGCAGCAAACACTTCTACAGGCTAGCATAGTGTAAGGTCCTGCAGCTGGGTAGGCACAATGCCAAGCACAGCTCCAGGCTGGGTGGGGAATGGCTGAGAGCAGCCCTGAGGAACAGGCCCTGGGGGTGTGGGGTGAGGAAAAGCTCAAGATGAGGCTGCAGTGTGAGTGCAGCCCAGACAGCAACTGTGTGCTGGGCTGCAGCAAGAGCAGTGTGGGCAGCAGGGCAAGGGAGGGGATTGTGCCCCTTGGCTCTGCTCTCCTCAGACCCCAGCTGCAGTCCTGGGGGCAGTTCTGGAGCCCCCAGCACAGGAAGGACATGGAAGTGTTGGAGCCAGTGCAGAGGAGGCCAGCAAGATGCTGAGAGGGCTGCAGCAGCTCTGCTGTGAGGACAGGCTGAGAGAGTTGGGGCTCTGCAGCCTGCAGAGGAGAAGGCTTCCAGGAGAGCTTGGAGTGGCCTTGCAGGATCTGAAGGGGGCTGCAGGAAGGCTGGGGAGGGACTATTGACAAGGGCTGGGAATGGCAGGACAAGGGGAATGGGTTTGAAGTGTCAGAGGGGAGATTGAAAGTGGATGTTAGGAGGAAGTTGTTTGCAGTGAGGGTGGTGAGACACTGGCACAGGTTGCCCAGGGAGGTTGTGGCTGCTCCCTCCCTGGAGGTGTTCAAGGCCAGGTTGGATGAGTCCCTGAGTGCCCTGTGCTAGGGGGAGGTGTCCCTGCCTATGGCAGGGAGTTGGAACTGGCTGAGCTTTGAGGTCCCTTCCAACCTTACCCTTCTGTGATTCTGTAGCCACTTTGGGGGTTTTACACCCAGAGCTCTACAAAACCATCTTGGGAGCCACTAAGGACTTGACCTTCCCAGCACCCACTTCATGGAGAGGGTTTCCTACCTCATCCTAACTGCACTGCTCAGGTTGCTCAAGGGCCCATCCAGGCTGGCATTGGAGACCTCCAGGGAGGTTGTGGAGCACAGAAGTACCAAATGTGATCAAAGATCCCATTCAGTGCTTCTGTGCTCCACAACCTCCCTGGGCAACCTGTGCCAGTGTCTCCTCACTTTGCTCAGCCCAAAGCTGGGTTACCCTTTTGGATAGGAAATAAAACACTCTAGGCAGGTGAAGGTTACTGTAGATCTTTATTGGGAAAAAAAAAATAAAAATTTTTGTCCTTTTCTAACCAGAACAACCCAGAAAGAAATCCTGAAACAGTTCCTCATCGTTTTCTATCCACACAGAGAATTTACATACAATGGAGGGAGAGCAATTTAAAAGCAATCTCTAGCAACCACAGGCTTGGGATCACAACTGCCTGCTGCCAGCTTCACCTTGCTAAATGCCTTTGCAAGCCCTAAAACTGGAGCAAGCAGTGGTGAGCTAAGCTCCTTCCAACTCATCTCTTTGCTGGGTTTTTCTGCCTCTGCCAGCCACTGACTTCAGTGCACCTGGACTGCTATTTCCAATTGACTTCAGCATCACTCACCAGAGCTGTTGCTTGTGCCTTCCACATTGGTCAACATCAACCAACACCACCAAAAATGCTTTGAAAGGCTTCAAAGCATTCAACCTGAGCTGGAACACCTCACTCAGGCATAAACTCTAAGGTCACTTGAAATACTGTAATGAAGAGTTGCAATAAATTACTTTGCAGTTTATCTTGCAGGTAATAAAATCTCCACAGGGCTCTGGAAAGCAGAAAAACCCAGAGGAGCTGTGTTCACCAGGCAGCAATCTCTTGTTGGTGAAGAAAAAAAAACAACCAAGAAGCAGAGTCAGAAGGAGCTGCATCTCCTGGCAAATATATTTGCCTGTGGCATGGCACTGCTGAACAGCAACAATAATATTTAGAGCTGCATTGGAAGGAAACAATAAAATATAAAGAGAGAAAGAATCAGAAAGCTAAGGAGAGAATGTGTGGGCCTGGGAGGATGCAGCACAGAGAAGCTTTCCACAGCAGCAAGGTCCAAGAGAGGTCTCTGAGGCTCCCTGGCTCAGCATGACAACACCAACTGCTCACTGCAGTGCTGCACACCAAGGAACTGCTCTTGGCTGGTAGTTCCCATCAGCTCCTTGTTAGACTGAAGTCCAGACTTTGGGAGACCCTACCTTCTCAGTCATCTCCTCAGAGAGGGCCATGTCTTGCTCTCCTGACTCCTGCAAAACTCCTGGGGACTTGAGTGGGGCCAGGATCTGTCCCTTGGTAGGACCTGGAGCAGCACCAGGCAGCCAGAGAAATCAGCCTTGCTGGAGAGCTTTGACTCCACACACATTCTGCAGCTGGGAGACCCCAGAACACTGCCCCTCACCTCCAGGGCTGTCTTCCAACAGCAGGCAGGGTGAGACCAAGTTACACCTTAGTGTGAACTCAAATGTCTCTGTGTTGCTCTGGAATGGGGAGGGCTGACTGCACAGGGGCTTGCTTTGGCTCTGCTGGCTTTTTGCCTTCAGGCTCATGCCCCTGCCTGCACCAGCAGAAGAAAACTTCACATTTCTCTGTTTTCATAGGATGGTTTGGGTTGGAAGGGACCTTAAAGATCATCTGGTTCCAACTCCACCTTCACTAGCCCAGCTTGCTCAAGGCCCTGTCTAACCTGCCCTTGAACACCTCCAGGGACATCCACAGACAACCTCTCCCAGTGTCCAAAGGAGCAGTTCAATCTAGGAAGGACAAATGCCACTTCAGGCCCTGTTTCCTGGTTGTCTAGAGCAGGCAGTGGTCCCTCCATGGAGAGGCCAAAGGCATTCACACTGGACTCAGAGGGAGCAGCCTCCCTGAGCTGGGTTTTGCCAAGCAGCAAGTGGCCCCTCGCCTGGTGCTGCACTGCACTATGCCAGTTAGATCCTGGGTCTGAGGATGAAAATCACCTCATGCTGAGCTCAAGAACTATGCAGTATCAACACCCTCCCTAGGAGAGGCAGCAGGAACTGTAGCAGCAGAGAAATCTCGTGCTGGGGCTCAGCACAAAGCAAGTCTCACACAGCACACAAGTGATGGAGCGCCAGAGGCGGACGCCAAAGCCACCAGTGAAATTCCCACCCTTCCCTCCCCCCCTCCCACGTCTGCTTTTCCTCTGCACTCAAAACTCACTGCAGTGCCAGGTGGAGTATTGAGCAGGTGAGGATCAGGCCCCAGCAGTGCAACTTAAAGCCCTTCAACAGAGAGAGCATGGTTTAGGACATACGTATCACTGTCTTCATCTTCGAGCAGCAGCTTCTCGATGGGCAGCGTCCCGATGGCTCGCCTGGCATCCTCCAGCTCCTGGGGGCCTGGCTCAGGGATGGAGATGGGCAGGGGCACAAACTGTGGCCCAGGAAGCGTGGAAGAGGCTGGCTGGTATGGCAAAGTGGAGGCTGGCAGTGCAGAGAGGGGCTGTGCCCAGGGGAAGTAGGTGAGAGGCGGCTGCTGCTCGGCCACCTCTAGCTGCGGCAGGACGGCAGGGGTGCTGCTTCGAGGCTGCTAAAGCAGAACACAAAGGAAGGCAAAATAAAAGCAGCTGCCCAGGTGGGGTGGGGAGAGGACACAAACCAGCAGACTGAGGATGCTCACTCTCACTTCTAACATCCCTTTTCCTGCCTCTCTGAGCAAAGGGTTCAGCTGAGTGTGAGAGTTTTCCCACGCTGGCTCCCAGGAGGGCAGTGGCTGTGGGTGTCCCAGGTGCTAGCTGCTGGCAGCTCACACTCATGTCAAGTTCCCTCCAGCTTTCTGTTCCCACTCCCACCCTCAGTGGCAGCCCACGAGACAGTGACATCCTGTGCTTAAAAAACTGCCTTGTAAAGCTGAACTTTGCTGCCACAAGGCTGAAGGTAGCTTGTTCTGGCCTCTGAGAGCCCACCCAGCTGGGGAGGGACTTGTGGCAAGGGCTTGTAGTGATGGGATGAGGGAGAGTTGGGGCATGCAGAGCTGGGTGCATTTGCAGCTCATTACTTCACACATAACTAAAGCCTGATCCACTGCAGGCTTCATAGCTTATTAAGATTGATCCTGGCAGAAGGAGTTGGAGATTTATTAAACCCTAGTTAACAGGGTGAGAGGGAATTGACTGAAGCTTGAGCAGGGCAGGTTTAGGCTGGAGATGAGGAAGAAATTCTTGAGAGGGAGGCTGAGGAGACACTGGCACAGGTTGCCCCGGGAGGTTGTGGAGCACAGAGAGGGAGGGGGAGGAGACCCTGGCACAGGTTGCCCCGGGAGGTTGTGGAGCACAGAGAGGGAGGGGGAGGAGACCCTGGCACAGGTTGCCCAGGGAGGTTGTGGCGCACAGAAGCACAGAATGTGATCAAAGATTCGATCAAAGATCCCATTCTGTGCTTCTGTGCTCTACAACCTCCCTGGAGGAGTTCAAGGCCCGGCTGGATGAGCCCTTGGCCAACCTGCTTCAGTGGGAGGTGTCCCTGCCCATGGCAGAGGGGCTGGAACTAGATGATCCTCAAGCCCCCTTCTAACCCAACCCATTCTATGAACCCAACACTCTCATTAATTAAATTCTGCTGCTTGAATCTGGCTCTCCCCATGGCTCTTGCCAGAAGGTAGGGAATTTGCTGTGATTTAAGCCAAGGGATTTGTGACTTACTGCAAAATTGGTGAGCAGTGGCTGAGAAGTGTAAGTCAGAACAGATGAGGGTCCCACCAGTGTGTAACTGGGACACATGGGCTGAACATACATATCTGCTGTGTATGGAGAGCTGACAGCTTCATGAGACACATAGTCAGGGTAAGAGCTCCACTGAGGTAAAGGCTGCAAGGCTGTGGGAGAGGGCTGGGAGATCCAGCCAGAGCAGAGGGCTCCCTCCTCAGCAACGGGCAAGGCAGAGGTGGTAACATCCATATCAATGCAAGGCTGACCTGGAAAACAGGAGAGGAGTAAAAGCTCATTCCAGCATTGCCTTTCCTGCAGCAGGGCTGGCAAACACTGAGGAATGCAGAAAGCCATTACCCATTGGTGAGTAGGGAGGAAGAGGCTGGTGGGGCAAAACGACCTAGAAGAGAGGAGAAAAACATCCAGAATTAAGGCCATGAGCATTAGATTCAGTCCCTTCTGAGAAGCACTGAGGGACAGAGTCCTGCCAGCTGAGTGCTGAGCCAGCAGTGTGCACTGGCAGCCCTGAAGCCACTCACATCCTGGGCTGCATCTGAAGTGTACTCAGCAGGCTGAGAGAGGTGGTTGTGCCACATGGCTCTGCTGAGACCTCACCTGCAGTGCTGGGGCCAGCTATGGGACTCTGAGCACAAAAAGGACATGGACCTGCGGGAGAGTGTCCAGAGGAGGCCATTAAGATGGTCAGGGGGCTGGGGAACCTCTCCTTAAAAAGCAGACTGAGAGTTGGGGTTGTTCAGCCTGGAGAAGAGAGGCCACAGCAATCTCTCTGAGCTGCACTGCAGTATCTGAAGGGAGCTCACAGGTGAGCTGGGGAGGGACTGTTTAGAAAGACTGGGAGTGATAGGACAAGGGGCAGTGGTTTGAAACTGGAGCAGGAGAGGTTTAGATTGGCCATCAGGAGGAAGTTCTGCACCACAGGAGTGGTGAGACACTGAAACAGGTTGCCCAGGGAGGTGGTTCAGGCCCCATCCCCAGACACATCCATGGCAGGGCTTGGTGGGGCTCTGAGCAGCCTGATCTGGTGGGGATGTGCCTGCTGAGTGCAGGGTGCTTGGACAAGACCACCTCTAAAGGTCCCTTCCAACCCAAAGCATCCTGTGGTTCTGTGATACCAACCACCCCTCCAGTGCCAGTGTCTGACTGTTCTCATCTGCCTGAACACATCAGCCCAGGGCTGTCCCTGGGCACAGCCAAAGCCCACAGCTAAGCTCAAGGGGGCTGTAAGCAGTATTTAAACCTTGTCCTGTCCAGTGAGGAGCCAAAAGCCTGCTTCCTCCTGGGAGCTCAGACAGAGCTAGGCTGGAACAAGAAAGAGATGTTCCAGGATGGCTCTGGCTGATCTCTTTTAGTGCTCTTGAACAAGTTCCTTAACAGCCAAGCCACTCTGTGTCCCTAGGAGCTGATCCTGCCCAGGGCAAAGCACTTTCACCCTCCCACTTAAGTCAATGGCAACTGAAGGTGCTTAGCACTCAGAGACACATCCAGTGGTACCTGTGGCTGCTCTGCCTCCAGAGTGCTCTGAGATGCACAGAGCTCAGCACTACCCAAGCCCTGCCAGCTGCTGCCAGGCCAATCACTGAATGCTGAGGAGAAGCTTTCCACCTGTCTGTTTTTTCTCCTACCGTTGTAGCTGCTGTTGCAGAGGCACTGGGAACATTTCCCCTTTTCCTTTTCAGCAGCTCCTTCACAGGCTCCTTGACACGGACACCCTGGTAGGGACGAGGCTGCGGCGGCTGCTCTGCGGCTGAAGCTGGCAGAGGGGAGGGGGGAGAGG
>VWYK01008297.1:1561-12656 GCA_013399775.1 Semnornis frantzii | reverse complement strand
CCCTATAGAAATCTTCCATTGCTGCTTCAGAGGTGCAGATCAGTCTCTCCCTCTCATAGTAAAACTCACAATCCCAAACCCATGAATTAGCAGCAGGAAAAAACCCAAATGATTAGAGTTAATACAACTGCAAAAATAGGATAAGCACCACTGTACAAGCTCCGCAAATTGATAAATGTATGAAGTGAAAAATGAACAAAACTAAGAAACTGTCAAATTTCCTAAACTGAGAACAGACAGCACACTGGACAAGGCCTTACTTTGCTTTCTATTCAAGCTGCTATTTTTACTATTTAAATAGACCTGTATTTACCGAACTGGCAAAATTAGTTGGGCTGTGAGGTAAGATGTGCATCTTGTGCACTTTCTCACTACTGGGCAAAGAAACTGAACAGCTCAAGTCGTCCCACCTGGTTCACCTTATAAGCAGAATACTCTACTTTAAAAGCGAAATTGAACAGCTGATACTTTCACTTCTCCCTCTAGGTTCAAAAAACAAGTAACAAAAAAACTCCAACTCAAACTCAAAATAAAACCACAAAGCCCTAACAATTTAAAGTGTAAATTACTTTATTAATATATTAGATAACAGAGTGCTTGCAAACATTTTGCTTAGAACTGACTTTTTTATAAAAATCCTGATGGCTTTAACATTGCATTTACCATCAAAAATATACTAGACCTATTTATCTTGTTCAAATAAAATCTAAGTAGTGCAACACATTATTCATCTTTCCATATTATAAACTGTTGTGTACATGAAGTGGATAATACTATTAACACTAATGTTTCTGTAGGCTATTCATAAAATAAATGGTGGACAAAGTAATTCCATCTATTACACATGGAGCTTAATAACAGCTCTAAATGAGGAAATTGCAATAGACATATTGAGTAATAATCAGAACTAAACCGACAACTGTAACAATATATCCATTGTGTAAATGTTCTGATTATAGAAATAGACTAATCTGTAATTTTTCATCACTGATAAACATTGGTAGCCAGACAGAATTCAGATTATGCTTTATCCAGTTACTGTCTAAAAGGCAGCTGCAAAATCTACTGATTTATTAATTTAATGAGATGGTTATATTAAATACTTTCTTTTTTATGAGACAGAAATGTGCGGCATGACATCAAATTGCTACATGTGCATACAAACTACAGTTAGCAAAACATACTATACCTTTCCACATATGTAACTACAAATGCGACATACAGAGGTTTTCCAGAATGTCATAAAGCTATACTGGCTTGTCAACAGAAGTCCTCCAAGCCTCCCTAACATTTACAAGCACCATGTGACCCCAGTTTAAAGCCTGCAAGAGCAATTGCTCATGTCAGAAAAGAGACTGAGGTAATTTTCTAGTTTGCCAGCTGTGGAGGTCTTCATTAAAAATATTTTAAATTACCTGTAAAAGCTACACAAAAAGCCTACCGCAAAACAGTAAATGACACACTACAAACACAAGTGAGTAAAGCTGCAAGGTTAGCCAAAAAAAGTCTGGCTCGTTTCTAAGAACAATCACAACAAAAGCTCTAATATTGGGGATATGAAGCACTAAGTCATCTGATACAAAATTGCTGCAGTCAAAACACCAGGCATGATTTTCTGTAAACAACACTGATTTATGAACAGGAAGAGACTCAATGTGTCAGACACCAAGGATTATAATATAAAGGTTCCTTAGGAAAAATACCATCTATCTCGGATTTTCTGTCTCTTTACCAAGAGTCACACAAATTTGCCAGCTAGAGATTAAAGAGGTGTGGTCCAGCTTCATGGTACTGACCAGACGGTGAAGATGCTGCGACTGGCATAGAGCCCAAGGAAAAAGGAATCTATGGGGAGTTAGGTAAAGGCAAACATATCTGACACCAAGACAAGAGCTTGCTTCCAGACATCATCCAGGGGGATCCTTCATTCCCCTTTGCTTCTATTGTCACTGCATATGCACAGGATGACTGCATATATTATTCATGGGAATTAATCATGCTGCTAACACTGTCAAGAAGTTGCTGAGCTTTTATTATGCATGCAAAATTCTGCCATTTTGCACACATAAAATTTCAAATTCTCAAACACAGAATTCCAAAACTGAACTAGAGAGGAAACATTAGGCTCAAGGTCAGAGGAGCAGAGAAGATTTAACACAGAAACCAGATTTTCTGCAAATAAGTGAAGAGGTCCAAAACATTCCCTCCTCTCACAGAGCAACTTAAGACTTTTTCAGTCAGGTAAAGGACTCAATAGCCACAGCCAAGCAAGTGCTTATGCACAAGTAGGCTGTGTGTTCTCTCCATTTGTTTGGAAATTGAATTTAGTTAATTGTAACTATGTTAGTGTTCCCTGCTTTAAAAACCTTCCATTTTTGTCCTCAGTGTCAATTAATTATTCTTGCTAGATATTTTTCATAAAACAAGAATTAGATGTCCAAGTGAAAAAAATAAGTGCCAATTTTGTCAAAGGCAACTCAAACAGCCCCTCCAGAACTAATACAAGTATGAAATATATCATTAACCACAACCTCCTTTTTCTAAAGTTCTGCACCAGTGTCACTTAAGGTGAGGTAAATGAAGAGAGAAGCAAAAGTGTTCTCCTGATCAGGCTGCTGGGTTTGCATAAGACTTGTCCCAGCCTGCTTCGCATGTTGTGTCTTTTGAATGTATGCCTGGTCTTGCCCAGAGTAATACGAATTTTTCCCAAGACTACCATGTTGAGATCTGGCCCAGAGCTCGATAATCATGACTGGCAGGGTGTGGGGGAGTATGGGCAAGTGCCTAGGCTGGTGGTCACCTCCAGTGTTCTGGAATTTCACCCTGATCAAGTGCAAAATCCTGACAAGCTGGTGCAACATTTGGGAAGAGTCCGTTGTCAGGCTGGGAGTTCCTGAGAGACAGAAAGCACTACAATGTGTTAGGGCCTGGCCCATGCCTATCAAGCTGTTCTCATGACTGTTCAGAGTGCTCATGGCAAGAGAAGGCCTCTGGGCCTAACGACAGCTCAACAGGCACAGCAGCTGCACCAGAGAACCAACCTCCACCAATATCAGCTGCTCCTGTACGGAAAAAGCAGCATACAAGGAAAGCAGCTCGATTCACAGTGGATGAGGAGGAATCAAGGCCATCAGAGGACCAGCAGGAAGAGCCAAAGGTGGTCAGTTTTTCTCTCTGGCCTTTGGAAGATGGCCAAGGACAAACAATAGATGGGATGAGTAGCAGGCTCTGGCAATGTGAGGGAAGTCTCTCTTGATCTGTCCAGGACCGCACTTCAACTGTGAAAGAACTAGCTGGAAGGCTGAGCACATCCAAGAGAACATGCTGTATTCCCCGCCTGTACGGTCCCATGTTTCAGCCATGAGGAACAGGTGCTTCCCTATCCAAAGCAGAGAATATAGGAGGTACGCACCCAGGCATACCCCACGGTTTTACTTACATGCCCATAGGGAAGACATGAGGAAGCGGCACGGAAAACTCGCTTCAGCTCTTGGCTGCACGAGTACGTGAATTACAAGGGAATTTGCTCCTAAAGAATGCGGCCCCAGCTTCCAGGGGAAAACAACCCAGAGTCAACAAACTTAAACTGCTTTGGATTGTCCTGAAGAGACTCCCAACACATCTTCACAAGATGCAAGTGATTCCAGTCAGAATTAGAGGGGCCCTGTCTCCAACCAGACAGAGAAGAGGAACAGCTGGGTTTATTGGACTGTACAGAACCAACAGCTTGGCAAGATGAACCCATGAGTAGAAAGCTTTAGTAGATACAGATGCAGAGTGTACTGTGATGTCATCAGACTATGAAGGGTGGAACCCATCTGTGCTTTTGGTCTGACAGGAGGATCCAATAGCCAGTTTGCTTTCACTTGAAAGGGTGGAAGGAGTCACTGAAATCAATTGCTCCAGGGGTGGAACACAGCCCCCACCATAAGGAGTGGTCATGGACTGATCCAGACTGTACTGGAACAGAGGGAAGCTCCAGAGTATCTGCAACATTTCCAAACAAGCCTGACTTTTAAGCTTGTTGCATCCTACTATCTGGATACATTAGTTGAGAGCTAAGCAGGACAAAGGCAAAGAACTGCTAATCAGGGAGAGCTGCCAAGCGCAGCTGTTTCTTCTGCTATGAGTCATTCAAAATAAGAAAGTAGCTATGTAGAATAGGAAGGTAGTTATGTTAAACATGGATGTAGCATAGTAAAGCAGGGTGCCTAACAGTGACCATGTTGAAGGTTTTTATCAGTGTGTGAAACAGATCGTGAAGAGCTGCCTGTAACCAATTAGGAAATGCATAACATGTGACCAGGCAATCTATCCTGTATAAGTACATGTTGACTTTTGGCAATAAAGGGGAGATCTTGTATGTATCACATGGATATCGGTGGTCATCTCATCTCGTGTCATCCACCCCCCCCACACCTAGCGATCCCCGACATCACATGATTCCGCCACATCTGGTGATCCCCAACATCAGCTTTCTTTTAAAAGGCTTCCACAAACTTTAAAGACATTTATTGTCTCATAGCTTCATCTGAAAAGTATAACTTTTTTTTTTAATTGAAAATCACATTTTGGCAATTGACTTTAGTGTAAATAAAAAAATGTTGACTTCCGATGCTGAACCAATTTCCTGCCCCCTAGAGTATCTCTCTTATAAGGTCATTATTTTTTCAATGCTAGTCAGCAAATTAGCGCATTGAAGGGGACAGATTAAAAGTTCATCATTTATTTTTCAGCTTTCAAAAGTTACACCATATAAATGAAGCTTTACACACTTTCATTATTTTGAGAAACAACTGAGTCTTTCCCAGAATTTAGCTGGCTAGGAGTAAACTCACAGGCGTAAGCCCCATAAAGCTCCCAGTAAAGCACTGGTAGAAGACAGAATCATAGAATCAGCCAAGTTGGAAGAGACCTCTAAGATCATCCAGTCCAACCTATCACCCAGCCCTATCCAATCAACTAGACCACAGCACTAAGTGCTTCATCCAGTCTTTTCTTGAACATCTCCAGGGACAGTGACTCCACCGCCTCCCTGGGCAGCCCATTGCAATGGCAAATCACTCTCTCCATGAAGAGCTTCCTCCTAATATCCAGCTGAGACCTCCCCTGGTACAACTTGAGACTATGTCCTCTTGTTCTTTGCTTGTTGCCTGGGAGAAGAGACCAACTCTCACCTGGCTACAATCTCCTTTCGAGTAGTTGTAAACAGCAATGAGGTCACCCCTGAGCCTCCTCTTCTCCAGGCTAAACACCCCCAGCTCCCTCAGCCTCTCCTCATAAGGCTGTGTTCCAGGCCCCTCACCAGCTTAGCTGCCCTTCTCTGGACACATTCCGGTACCTCAAGATCTCTTTTGAATTGAGGGACCCAGAACTGGACCCAGTACTCAAGGTGTGGCCTGACCAGTGCTGAGTACAGGGGAAGAATAACCTCCCTTGTCTTACTGGCCACACTGTTCCTGATACAGGCCAGGATGCCACTGGCTACCTTGGCCACCTGGGCATGCTGCTGGTTCATGTTCAGCTACTACCCACCAGCACCCCCAGGTCCCTTTTTGCCTGGCTGCTCTCCAGCCACTCTGTCCCCAGCCTGTAGTGCTGCTTGGGGTTGTTGTAGCCTAAGTGTAAAACCCTGCACTTGGCCTTGTTAACTCATCCCGTTGGCCTCTGCCCACACATCTAACTTGTCTGGGTACCTTTGCAGGGCCTCCTACCCTCCAATAGATCTATACCAGCTCCTAACTTGGGTGTCATCCACAAACTTACTGATGGACTCAATCCCCTCATCCAGATCGTCAATAAAGATACTGAACAGGACTGGGCGTAGCACTGATTGCTGGGGGACACCACTAGTGACTGACTGCCAACTGGATGTGGCACCATTCACCACCACCCTCTGGGCCCGGCCCTCCAGCCAGTTCTTGACCTGTATCAGAGTGAATCTGTCCAAGCCACGAGCTGTCAGCTTTGCCAGGAGCCTGTTGTGGCAGACAGTCTCAAAGGCTTTGCTGAAGTCCAGGTAGACTACATCCACAGCCACACCCCCCCCCCATTCACCAGGAGGGTAACCTGATCATAAAAGGAAATCAGGTTACTGCACTTATCTTCTAAGAAGATGCTGTAAACAAATCTAACTTACAGGTTTGTTTCATATCTCAGAGAGAAATCTTTGAGCTTTCAAAACAAAGGAACTTATTATGCAAGGAATTCACTCAAGAAGCTTCTTCTGCAATTCATCACTGTCCCATAAAGTGGGAATTAATGTTGAAACACACCCAGTTCTTAGATATTGATAGAACATAACAGAAATCTTTCCTTCATGCTTGAATTTCTGATATGCATGAAAAGCACCTTCATTTAATTTACAGAATGACACAGAAATATTACTAATAGCTTGAAGTACATTTAACAGTTTGAGATGCTGCAGTTCTACAGTTGAAATACATAAAATCTGAGGATTGATTTAATCACTCAGTTACAGTAGATGACTAACCACAGCAACTGCAAGATTGTTACGAAACTATAAATCCTTTGGAATGCTACATAGAAGGGGTCTCCTCAACAGGACACTATTTCCCAAACAAAAGAAATACTGCTACTTGCAGTACCTAAGTGCATAAACTAAGTCACGCAGTACGCAGGTATATTGGAATTCCAAGACATTACTCAAAAAACAGCTTTTTGCACACCAAAAGGCCACAAATACAGAACAGGGCTAAATGCAGAACTTGAACCCTGAGTGTCTGAACTAGTCAGGAAGAATCTCTTAATATGCATTATGTGTCCTATGATACCAAGTGTTCACACAATACAGCATCTCTGCATTTCTTCACAACATCGTTTAGAAGCATAAGTCAGTTCTTTCTACTTCCAAGTTTAATTTTATCAGTTATATACTCCATGGTAAAAAAGACCAGGATATTTCTGTTTATTTTCCTACATACTGATATTAAAGAAGGTGACAATATAATCAGCCTCTGGCAACTCTATCACCATCCACAGTAGACAGGTCATTTTCCTTTTTATCAAAGAGGAGACTAGGTCATCACATTTTAGTACATGTTGACAACACTGCTAGTAAAAGAAGATAAGAATTCACTGCCCTTAAGGTGTCTTAACCTCTATTTTACCTAATACAGATATTTCAAAGCTTATTTCAAAGCTATTGCGTTAAAGTCAGAAGAGAGACAGATTTGTACCCTGAAAGAATGCACTACAAAGGTCTCAACCTTTGTGACGAGCTACTATTTGTATGGCAGAGAGTATAGGTGACAACAAAGCACCTTCCCTAAGGTATCTACTCCTCTTATTTTGGTTAATAGGATTTATTGTTCTCCTGTAACACCACAGAGAATAATGGATGTTTAATCTTTAGGGCACGTATGCAGTATTTGAACACTTCTGGAAGTTAAATTAGAAAATGCATGTACACAAGTTACCATCCTGAGAAGAGCTTCAGAAGTTTCTTAGTTTGATTAACTCATTTTGCTTTCAGTCAGGATACTCTCAATTCAGAATACGAAACAAACAAAACAATGACACTTAGCTGCTCATCTTTAATCAAGTGCTCAAGTATTTGACTCTAATGTCTGCAAAATGCACACTTATAGCAACGAGAAAACACACCACTTCCTAATTGTTAATGCTTAAACATCTGCACACAACAACTTACTTTTTATTGCATTTTATTGCAAGAAACTAGTTTCTCCATATGCTTTTAAAACTAGTGATAAGTTAAAAAAATCTGGAGAGCAAGAGTAAGAACATCAATGCAAACTGCTTTGTTACTACACAGACCACACAGCATTCACAAAAGAACTTTCTACTTGGAAAAATACAAAGCCATGAACACACTTCCCATAAATTGCATAATGATGCTCAGTTTCTTCTGCATTTAAGTGTAAAATGTTACTTTTTATAAAGGGCAAAAAAGCAGCCTCTGTTTAGAGATGAACAGGTATTCCATATTTTAAATAACAGATTTGTGCTTGAAGATTCTAAACATTTTTCCCCATGGAGCACAACTACAAGTGGTGTTATGAAGTCCCACTAGAAATTAAATCTTCATTTCCACAGCAAGAGGAAGAGTAATGTCCTAAACTGGAAAATAACATTCCTTTATTCTGATAATAGTCTGGTCAATTTCATTTGTTTCAGATTTTTTTTTTCCTCTCCAAACTGTGGAGGCCAAGAAAGTAGTTTCGAGCTCAGAGTTCATTTCAACAATCACAATGTCTTATTATTTATATACTTAAATGCATTTAAGAGTGAATATTTTTATATATACACTTTCAAAATTCCATCTTCCTTCAACAAAATAGCGTAGGTATGTGTTACTCACGAAGACTGAAACAAATCAGAACTTAGTGATCAGAACAGTGTTCACAAGATGATGATTTTAACAAGAGACCACATTATTTGCCAAAGAATTTTATACATTTATGACATGCACATATATGTATACAAACAGACATCTAAACACATGCATAACACACTCCATTTCAGACTAGACACAGATTAATGCGCTGGCAATAGATGAAGTCAGAGAGCTAGACTGTTATTAAGCAGCAACAGCATTTAAGGTTAAGAGCAAGAAGAGTAAAGACTAAGAGATCTCTGTAACAAAATCTAATTTTTGTAGATCAGATGCACTGAACTGAGGTCTTTTGCAAATGACACTGCAAGCAGAAAAAACAAAATCTTGGTTTGGAAAATGTACAAAGGAAAAAAATATTATGCAAATACTTGAAATATGTGAAAACGCTTTTTGTTTCTAGGCAATCTAACCACTAACCACTCTCTATGATTTTATTGTTTTTACTAAATTAGTATGAAAATTTTTTGAAACTATGGAAGTTATACCAGTTACCAACAGAATACTATTTTTATGCTTTTCATTATGAACAATCCATAGCAAATCTCCCTTTTTTTGACACTGATATTTACATCTTGTGATGTCATTTTGATGAACCATTTCAATATAAGGGAACTAGAATATTTTGACTGAATAAAACAGACATGTTTGAAAGTAGATAAAATAAGCTGCAGTTACAGATGGCTTTTGCCCAAGTTAATAGTGAATGTTACAGTAGAGAAGAATACAACTATTCAAATATAATAAAATCCCAAGTATTTGCTAATCCTGATAGTTTGCGTAAGTGACTTACCTACACAACAAGCTTATGTTCCTAATTAACCCAGGGGTACAATTCCCATTTGTTAAATTAAGCATAACGTTAAGCCGTAAGAGTCCTCGTCATTTATTATCAGAAGATAATGCTAAATAGTTCCAACATCAAGCATTTAGTAGTTAGTGACTTTCAGCCTTACTGACTCTTCATATTGAATTGCGATGCTCTTTTATGCACTGTATTCTTTTCTTGAGAAAAAGGACTTTACATTGCCTTACGTTTCTTGCTCTTTTAATGATAAATTCTAACCTCAAATCTTTCAAGAAAGAAAAAAAGTACCTGAAATAAACAACAGTTCAGTCACTTTAAGTTCACACAACTGCTTTACAAATCACACAGGTTGACCTCCTTCTATAATATTACATTACAGTAAGATCCAAAATAACATTTCAGTTTGACAGCTAACCTCAGGCACCACTGGTCTAGTGTCTCGCTGCTTACACTGTCGGCTGAAAAGCTGATAGGATACGCAAGACAAGCTGAGAGTTTAACTGGCAGAGCTGTTCAAATCTAAATTGTGCTATTTGAGACTTAGACCACAGGAGACAACAGTTCAGTTTTTACCATGGCAGCAGATTCAACCTCTTGGCCTTGTGAAAGTCATATGAATACATTTAGAGCACACAAAAAAAATATCTCCCTATATTATGACCAAAGACTTACTCAACACATTTTTTATGCACATTTGATCATTCTGTTGACAGTCTTGGAAGTTAACTAATATGGACTGCTGCACATAGGTTTCAAACCTTGATGGAACCCAATGGCAGGCTACTCTTGACAGTCAAATAATGACAAGCACGTTGCAGGCCAATGCCCGTCATTCATGAACATCTTGGCCTGCTCCAACCGTTGCGAAGCAACTAAGTGGACGGTCAAAGGTTAAGTTCGAAGACGACAGCAATGAAGGGCAACTGTCATGCACCACTGAATACTGTGAGGCAGCAACGAGTGGTTGTCTTCTGAAGAACATGCAAAATGTTCTCATTCTGTCCAAGCAGACACACATTTGAAGGTCCTAAATGAGACCACTGCCAATTCATGAAGAGCCAAACTGACAGCATGCCATTCAAACTGTCTCTCTCAAACTTGACTTTTTTTTTTCATTTTTTATTTCAAATCACAAATGCATGCAAAGTATAACGTTAAACACAACTCCCAGCAGCTGTTTTAAGCAAGTCAGATGTGGCAGGGCAGGAAGTATGAGGGGAAAGACATCCAAACTTCCCCCCTTGCCCTTAACATTTAAGAAAGTTCAAGTATTTCACAATAAATTATTTTATTGAAATGGCATGCATTTGTTTCTAAGATTACACCTGTTGCAGCCCTTTTTCTAAATACTCGGGTTTCTTCCAGAATTAACAAGCAGAGACTAACACCTTACAATTAGGGCTAATAAAAATCAACTGAAACTTAAATTCTGTATTTGTATATTAATACTGCAATAAGAGCATACATTTCGAAGTATGCAAAAAAAACAAACCCAAAACACTTTACATCAGGCTAAATAGCCTAAACATTTCTGTTATAAATGGTACAATAACAGTACTTTCTATTTGTTTAAAAGCACTGTTCTGTGTGGATTCACGGTTTGAACAGTATGATTAACAATGAAATTGCATTGTTTTGCATAAAACAGATACATCTTACTTTTAACCTATTGCCAGTAGAGATGTGGGGTTTTTTTGCTTACACGCTTAAATGATATTATCATATTCACGTTTGCCTCTATTAACATATAAAAGACTTCAGGAAAAATGGAAATACTTTTTTTAATTGGATAAACAGAGATGCCACTCATCTTTCATATGAATGAATGCCTGACACAAAATTTCATCAAGCTGACAAAGGATCACATGGGTTAGCTCTTCATGCCCTTTTCATGAACAGTCCACTTCTCCTGC
>VWYK01008294.1:16155-36623 GCA_013399775.1 Semnornis frantzii | reverse complement strand
TGGAGGTGTTCAAGCAAAGCCTGGATGGGCACTTAGTGCCATGGTCTGGTTGTTTGGCTAGGGCTGGGTGATAGGTTGGGGTGGGTGAGCTTGGAGGTCTCTTCCAACCTGCCTGATTCTATGATTCTGTGATTCTATGGTTCTTATCCATGAGATGCTGCAGACTGGGGGCTCCTGCTGGCAGCAGGGGCTTGCAGTGTTCCCGGCTCCTTTGAAGCTTTTCCTCATGCTCAGGGTGCAGCTGTGCTTTGTCTCCACTCCCACTGACCCCCTGAGGGGCCAGAGTGTGGTTTTGCTAAGATGTTCAGTGCTGTCACTACTCTGTGCACTTGTCCCCAGGCTGAGAGCAGCTGGGGCAGGCAGATGGGCAGAGGCCAAGGGTTTGAAGTGCTGTTTCTGGCAACCTCCCTGAGCCAGAGGCTCTACCAGAGACGCTCAATGCCCTTCCATTGTGAGGGAAGCTGTGGAGGCTGGCAGGGACAAGGAGAGATTGGGAGAGCACTGGCATCCAAGAGTGGACCTGGGGAGCCAGTCTGTGCCCAACAGGGTGGGCAAACAGGAGGGCAAGACATGCCTTTGCTGGGGCAGTGTCCTGTCTCCTGCTGCTCCCTGGGGTGTCTGTGGAGGGGCAAGGGGAGTGTGCTTTTGCCCGTGGAGGGTTTGGTTTAGGGCTGAGGCTGTTGCAGCAGAGCAGGCATTACACCCTTGCTGGGACAGGCTGGGGCTTGGTGGAGCATGGCAAGGTGGCAGGCCAGTGGGAGGCTCATCTGTGGCTCCTTCGTGAGCAGCTGGGCAAACAAGCATGATGCCTGGCATGAGCTCCTTAAAGGTGCTAAAGCAGGCAGCTGGCAGAGAAGAACTGCAGGCACAAGGCTGGTGTTTGCTGCATGTCCTTCCATCATCCCCTCTGGAAGGCTCTGAAAGCAGGAGAGCTGCTCACTGCCTTCCAAACCCAGCTGCTACACAAGGGCTCTGGTGTGGGGGCTGCTGAGAGACTTTTTAGGGTGTGGCTAGTGATAGGACTGGGGGGTAATGGATCCAAGCTAGGGGAGGGCAGATTCGGACTGGATGTTAAGAAGTTCTTCGCCATGAGGGTGGTGAGAGACTGGCACAGGTTGCCCAGGGAGGTGGTGGAAGGCTTATCCTTGGAAGTTTTTAAGGCCAAGCTGGATGTGGCTCTGGGCAACCTGATTTGGTGTGAAGTGTCCCTGCCCAAGGTAGGGGAGGGTTGGAACTGGATGATCCTTGAGGTCCCTTCCAACCTTGACAATTCTGTGACTTGCTAATGACCACCATGACTGCAGCTCACTCTGAAGCAGCACAGGATGGGAGCACATCCTTCATATCACCTTTTGGTCAGGGGAGCTGCTCTGCCTTCATAGCTCACTGCCTGGGGAGGGCACACAGATGTGGCCAGCTGCCTTTGCCTGCCATGTGATGAATGCTGTTCACCCACACTCATCCTGGAGGTGCTGAGCACCTGCATGGAAAGTGGGGCCGGCTGCATGGCTGGAAAAAAGGCAGAGTAGGATGTGTGGAGACAGGTTTGGATGAGAGCAGCCCAGAGAGCACAGTAAATCCTCTGGCTGCCAGGCTGCACCAGCTGCCTTGTTCTGCACCATGTCCCCTCACATCAGCAGATGAGGATTTTACTGCCCACAGGCTTCTGCAGACAAAAATCCACCACCTCCTACCCCCTAGCTTTTGGCTTGCTGGCACGCTCCTAGCCTGGAGCTCAGGAGTCAGGCACTGCTGGTGGTGCCAGTCTGAGCAGCTGTGTGGCCTCATCCTAACCCTGTGCAGCAGATGGGCAGGACCCCAGGAGTGTGTGTCCCAGGCACATGTGTGTCACTGGGAGAACCAGGGGCAAAGGAAGGCAGCACTTCCATGGGACCCATCTCCAGAGCTGGTCAGCTGTCAGATCAGGACAGCTTGGAGCTATCATAGGAGGGTTTATCTTGGGACAGCTCAGCAGTGGCTGGATGAACCACAGGGAGGAGCAACATCCCTGGGCACACAGAGACTTTTCTCCTCCTTTGTGCTGGTTGAGCTTCTTTCATCCATGTGAGTCAGAAATGGCCCACAGCACCTGCACTAGGGCATGGGCAGTCAGCTGCCCAGAGCTGCACAAGCTCCTGGTTTGCTCAGTGACCTCATGGACCCTGCCTTGGTAATGCATCTCCCACATTCCCACTTACCACTAACTAATGGCTTCACCTAGTGTGAGTCCCCACGAAGCTGGCATGAGAGCAGGGCAGACAAGAGCCTTGGGAAATCCCAGCACTTTATGCAGCTTGTGGGATTGTGAGGCTCAGCAACTTTTGCTGAGCCGCCTGGGTAGGGGCAGGCAAACGTGGTCAAGCCAGGGAGCTACCAGGTACCTCGGGGACACAGGCACAGCTCTCCCTGAGCCTGGGCTCCGCCAGCAGTGGCAACCAGCGCAGGAGCAGCAACTGGCGCCCCAGAAGGGCTGCACTGCAGCTTTCCTGCATTCCCTGAGAGCTGGATGGTCTGCCAAGCCCCAGCTGTACCACAGCACAGTGAGACCGAGGCACGATGGAGATGGAGCAGGAGGACAGCTGTGAGATGGAGCTGGGTGAGCACATGGAGGCAAGAAACACAGCAAAGGCAAACACCAACGAGCAAACCATGAGTCGGTGACAACATGAGGGGAGACAATGGGAAAGGAGGGAAGGATTTGTTTGTTTGTTTTGTTTTTTTGGGTTTAGGTTTTTTGTTTGTTTGTTTGTTTTCCCATAGAGAATATGCAGGAGCACTGCTGGATCCATCAGGAATCATTGCAAACTTTATTTGTCTGTGCATTGTGTACCATTGATAAGGATCATCACAATTAGTGGGCTCACTGCCTATAGTGGTGGGCAATACACACAAAGAAAAATAGAACAAAACCAAAACAAAACAAATCAAAATTGGAAAAAAAAATCAATGAAGCCAAACAGATGGAAAAATGAAATCGCTGTACATAAAGGCAGTCAGAAACCTGAACAAGCTCTCCTGTGTTTGATTCTTCCCCTCCCTCCCCCCGCCCCTGCAGTGAGAAACAAAAAGAAAAACCCTAAATCCCATCAGAGGTGGAGGAGAGGGGAAAAAAGTCCTGAGAAGAAAAAGAAAATGCTCCACAACTTCGTATTTCTAGAGAAAAAAAATCAAATCTTACACCAGGTTAACTAAAACCTCCACAGGTTGCTTGAAATGAGCACAAGCACGCCCAGCCAACTGCTTAGGGGATGTGTGCCAGATCTGGCTCTCAGCTGGCTGGGAAGAGCTCAGCCGGGAACCCCAGGAAGGCTGCTGGAGGGCACAGGGTTAAAGAGGCATCTCTCAACACCAGTGCATAGCATCGTCCCTGCGCGGCCCGCGGGAGCTCTGCAGCTACACTTCCCTGGCTTGGCTCCCTGCCAGAGCCTGCACCACTGGACCAGGGCACTCAGGCTGAGTTACACCTCCCTGCCTCCTCTTCCCATCAAGGTCAGGTTCTGACAGGCCCAAACAGGGCCTTTTTCCTTGTCTGACACCCCCCGGCTGTGCTCAGTGACATGGGAGACCTCGTCATGGCCCCTTGGCCCTTATGCCGAACTACTCTTCCTCTGGATGGCTGTGGGAAAGGACCAGCTGTGGGGACTGATCCCGATGGCTTAACTCTCAGAAATGGGGGCTTTCAGTAGGCCTCTGGGGACACAGGGGATGAAGGAATTTGAGGGGAGTGATGGATTTTGAGTCAGCCACTGGCTAGAAAGGCAGAGGAGTTGCTGTGAGCCAGCCACGCTGGTCCCTCTTGGGCTCAGACGCTGCTCATGCCACTTGAGCTCCCTGGGGTCTTGTGTACAGCCTCCTGCAGACGGTGGAGGCTTCCCACTGGCTTCAGCATGCCCTGGACTGGCTGCTGGGGGGTTATGGGGGGAACCCAGGCCACGCAGCAGGATGAAATCCCTGGGACGTGGGTTCTGCCAACCTCCACCTGCATGGCTTTTATTGCTTCTCCTGGACCCCTGTAGGCAGCAATGAGCGGCCACAGCTTTCCTGCCTTGCACCCCCACCAAGAGGAAACAAACAAACAAAGCAAGTAAGCGAACAAACAAACAAGCAAACAAGCAAGCAGACAAACAAACAGACGGACAAACCCCCCTGAACCCCTACCTGAATGGAACTAATTAAAATAAATAAAAACCAGTGAAAAGAAAACTCCTGTATCTGCAATGCTCAACCCACACGGCTGGAAGGACTCTTGTTACAGGATGCTATATACAGACAGAGATCGTTTCCTTCATGCAAATGTTACAAGTACCAGGACAGCATGCCCGAGGGGGGCCAGGAGGAGCACCCCAGAGCCCTACCCCACCTCGGCTTTAGGCACCAAGCAGCCCTGAAGCACCGAGGGGGAAAGGTGAGGGGCACGTGGTGGTGGGGAAATGCTAGTTGTACACACGCCAGAACAAACCAACAACAACAACAAAAAAACAAACAAACCAAAAAACCCTCCCCAAACCCCAAAACCAACAAACCAACCCCCAAACCAACCCAAACCCCAACCAACGACCCCCCAGATCGATGAGGAAAACGGTTTGTGTCCTATCCTTAGAAAGCTTCCAACTCTCCCCTTGTCTTCAGTCTGGTCTCTCACGTCACTCCGGCAGGGCCAGAGGGGATGCTCCCGAGTGGTGTTGGCGGCCGGAGGGCAGGCTCCTCGCCTTCCTCTCCTTCCCGCTTTGTGACCAGCTCCTCTGGCCTTCCCTGTCCTTATGCGCCCCGCTGGCCTTAGCCTCTATCCTCCTGGGGGGCCGGCGGGCAGGAGAGAGCAACAGGGAAGGACTCGGTGGCCACCGGCCACTCGTGTCGGTAGAGTTGCAGCAAGCGCCTTGCCGCCAGGCTTGTGCCCGGCAAGGGGTCCTGCTAGCTTTGGGGTCCTGCCTAGTCCAAAGGATGCTCCAAAGCCGTTTTCCATCAGCAGGTGTGTGAACATGGCCAATCTCTTTTATTCCTTCTCTGTCCATTATACACAGCAGGATATCTATATCTATACCTATATATCACTCTATATAGATACATATAGATATATATAGATGTATGCGCTACCTCTGAGTGTCCCTTTTAGAAGCCCTTTATGTGGCAGTAGGCTTCCAGAGATGAGAAGAATATGTACAACAACCACAGGAGGATAAAGAGTGAAGATGTGAGCAGCTTGGAAGTCCGCGGCCCGCCCAGCTCACCTCCGATCTCGGGTCTCCGCCGGTAGAGCAGCACTCCCACACTGATAAAAGCAAAAATGGTGAAGAGGGTGACGGAGAAGGCCAGGGTTCCTGGAGACACTTGGAAGGCTTGGCCGTGTGCCGCATGGTAGATGGCTGCGATGGACCAGGCCACGCCGATGCCCAAGAAAACATTCACTGCGTTGCTCCCGGTGACGTTCCCAATGGAAGCATCTGCGTACTGGTCCTGCGTGGCCGCAACTTTGCTGGCAAAGGTGTCTGCAAAGGGAGGGCAGAGAGACAGCCTCAGGAGGAGAGACACTGGCATGGGTGTCTGCAAAGGGAGGGCAGAGAGGAAGTCTCAGGAGACACCTGGGTGAGGGTGGACACTGGCAAAAGTGTCTGCAAAGGGAGGGCACAGAAAGAGGCTCAGGAGACACCTTGGGAGGAGAGACACTGGCAAAGGTAATTGCAAAGGGAGGGCAGAGAGAGTGCCTCAGGAGACACCTGAGTGAGGGGGGACAGGAGCAGGCATCTTGGGGACAAATGTGAATGACATCACTTGGGGAACAGGAGTAGTGGGTAAGGGGACAGTGGATGGCTATATGTAGAGAGATTTGGACCTGCTGGAGTGGGTCCAGAGGAGGCCACAAACACGCTTAAAGGGATGGAGAGCCTCTCCTATGAGGACAGGCTGGGAGAGTTGGAGCCGTTCAGCCTGGAGAGAAGGCTGTGGGGAGACCTTAGAGATGCATTTCAATATCTGAAGGGGACCTACAGGCAGGCTGGGGAGGGACTGTTCAGAAGGACTTTGAGTGATAGGACAAGGGGCAATGGTTTGAAAGTGGAGCAGGGCAGAGTTAGGTTGGACTTAAGGAGGAAGTCGTGCAGGAGGAAGAGTGGTGAGATACTGGCACAGGCTGCCCAGGGCTGTGCTTGAGGTCCTGTCCCTGCAGACATTCAAGCTCAGCCTTGCTGTGTGCCTGTGCAGCCTGCTCCAGCTGGAGGTGTCCCCGATGAGTGCAGGGGGTGGACAAGATGCCCTTGGAGGGTCACTTCCAACCCAATCAATCTATGAGCACTCCCAAGGAAGGACACAGCTGGCCAGGGTGGCAGTCAGGATCCAGAAAAGCCCAGTTTAGAGCTATGAGCCTACCCCAGGTATGGCCCTGGATGCCCCACAGTGCTTCAAGCTCGAGATAACACTTGCCAGTGCCGCACTGTGTCGGCCTCTTCCCACACCTCCACTCCTTTGCTGACTTGCCAAAGAACAGGAAGGGTTAGTGAAGCTTTGTAGCAGCTCCAGGCTCTGAAGTCTTCCCTTCTCCAGGCTGAACCACCCAAACTCTCTCAGCCAAGGGGGAGGTTCTGCAGCCCTCTGATCATCTTTGCAACCTGCTCTGGACCCGCTCCAACAGTTCCATGTCCTTCTTGTGTTGGAGGCTCCAGGACTGGATGCAGTGATCCAGGTGGGATCTCACCAGAGCAGAGCAGAGCAGAGCAGAGCAGAGCAGAGCAGAGGGGGAGAATCACCTCCCTCATCCTGCTGTGGCACACCTGAAGCACACTGCCAGCAGCAGCCAGAGCGTGGAAGCCACCACCTGTGCTTCTGCAGCCTTGAGCAGGGCTTTTAATGCAGGGAAGGTCCCTGCTAGTCTTGATTTCACTGCATGGTGACCTGATGCCTGCCTCTTGGGAAGCAGGTGTGGATCCAGCCAGCATGAGAGGTGCTGGGATCATCTGCTAGTTCAAACAAGAGTAACTAAATGTGGCCTAAAAAGAACTTCTTGAATGCAACTTTTTGTTGGCAAAAGCAGGAGAGAAGGTTTTCACTGCCCTGCAAGCTTCATGCCTAGAAGTTCTAGGGCTAAAAAATGCTCCTTCTGCTCTTTGCTCCAAATATTTTCTTCCTTTTGATCCTTCTACTCCATTTTTAATTTTTTTTTGTCTTTTTTTTTGTTTTGTTATTTTTCTTTGGGGGTGGTGTTGGTACTCTGATAGCATCAGGACAATTTAAAAGCCTTTGAGCACCCAAGTGCTGACCGCTGCAATTCTGGGGGGGGCCAAGAGAAGATGTGGCTGGTGTGAGGGGGTGGTAGGGTCAAAAACCACACTCTGCCTGCCTCACCAGCACAGCAGATGGAAGAAGGTGGGTGAAAAGCACAGGCCCTTTGAAACAAGCTCACATGGGACTTCCTAGAGCAAAGGTGTCCCTGGGAGCATCCTCTCCAGCAGATGGGAAATCCGGGCTGCAGTAGGTCAGTGTGCAGTGGTAGGTGTGGAAGCTGGGATGGTTCTCTCTGCACAATTTCTGCTGTCTTCTGAGGCTGGGTGACCACTTGCTAGAGGTGAGTGAGTCTTGGGGCCAGGGCCTTCTAGGGCTTCACAAGTCACATCTCAAGTAGCTCCCTTGGCTCAGCTTGCTCCTTCTGAACCAAGGCTGAGCATGCTCTTACACAAAGGTGTTTGTGTGGGTCAGTGCACCCTGTGGGCACTAAGCTCACCTGGGAAGCAAGGTTAGAACAGAAGATGTTCTGAAGGCAAGCCAGCACGGACAGCATTGTGACCAGAGACATAGGACAGGAAGTTCTTTACAGTGAGGGTGGTGAGACACTGGCACAAGTTGCCCAGGGAGGTTGTGGGTGCTCCCTCCCTGGAGGTGTTCAAGGCCAGGTTGGAGGAGGCCTTGAGTGACCTGTACTAGTGGGAGGTGTCCCTGCCTATGGCAGGGGGTTGGAACTAGATGATCCTTGAGGTCCTTTCTAACCTTACCATTCTATGATTCTATGATTCTGTGATTTTATGACTGCCAGCACAGGCAGCATTTGGATCAGAGACCAGCTTTTTTTTTTTTTCTTTGGGGGTGGTGGTGTTGGGACTCCGATAGCATTAGGACAATTTAAAAGCCTTTGAGCACCCAAGTGCTGACCACTGCAATTCAGAGAATGGGTTGGGTTGGAAGGCACCTGAAGGATCATCCAGTTCCAACCCCTCTGCCGTGGGCAGGGACACCTTCCACTTAGACCAGGTTGCCCAAGGCCTCATAAAGTCTGTGTAAAACCCTGTGGCACCCAAGCACCCTGCAGATCAGACAGAGGCTGCATCTTCTCATGACCAACACATGTGCTTAGTTAGCCCCAAAATGCAGAGAGCTGGGGGAAATCCAAATCAGACCTTGCTGAAAATTCCTGCAGAAAGATTCAGAGATTCATGGAATCATAGAATTGGTTGGGTTGGAAGCGACCATGAAGATCTTCCAGCTCCAACCCCCCTGCCATGGGCAGGGATACCTCCCACCAGCACACCTCCCTCATCCAGCCTGGCCTTGAGCACCTCCAAGGAGGGGGCATCCACAGTCTCCCTGGGCAACCTGTGCCAGTGTCTCACCACCCACACTGGCAACAATTTCTTAGACCAGGTTGCTCAAGGCCTCATCCAACATGGCCTTAAATACCTCCAGGGAAGGAGCTCTGAGAGTGGACAGCATAGAAGCTGTCCATAGAAACATACACTTCAGTCTTTGCAAGAGGAAGGTCCTTGAAATAACTTCTGGGGGCGGACAGATTCCACATCCTGGTTCCACCCTGCTGGCTCCTCCGCGGCTGAAATCCAACCCCCATCACCAGGCTGTCCTTGGGTGTGCCAAGGAGCTCACTGCTCCCAGCTTTCCCACCTCCCACCCAAGCCCAGAAAGGGCAGAGGTGGACCCTGAGAAGCAGTTCTGCTGCTGGATGACCTCACCTGGCACTGACGTCCCCAGCGCCACAAACACGACGGCGGTGACCGAGTCCTTCAGGCCAATGGTGCAGCCGAAGTGGGATGCCAGGTCGCCGATGAAAGCTGTCAGGAGCCCAATCATGAGGATGGAGACCACAAAGCAAGCCCATCCATTCCAGTAGTCTGTGGGGGGCACGAAGGCAAAAAGGACCTTCCAGAAGACGGTCAGAAAGTGCATCACGTAGTCAAAGCAGGAGGGCAGCTTCTCCTCTCCACATTCATCATCATCGTCGTCTTCCCCTGGAGAAAACCACCAGTGCCTGGTTACGCTCACCCATCCTGGGGTGAGACAGAAGGGCTGTGGCTAGGAGGTGGAGAGAGGTTCTCCTGCCCCTCTACTCTGCCCTGCTGAGGCCACATCTGGAGTATTGTGTCCAGTTGTGGGCCCCCCAGTTCAAGGGGGACATAGAACTGGTGGAGAGAGTCCAGTGCAGAGCCACAAAGATGCTGAAGGGAATGGAACAGCTCTGTTAGGAGGAGAGACTGAGGAAGCTGGGGCTGGGAGCTTGGAGGAGACTGAGAGGTGACCTCATCAGTGTTTATAAAGATGTTAAGAGTGAATGCCCAGACGATGGAGCCAGGCTCTGCTGAGTGATGCCCAGTGACAGGACAAGGGGCACTGGGTGGAAGCTGAGGCATAGGAAACATGAGAAGGATTTTTTTCTGAGTGTAACAGAACTCTGGAACAGGCTGCCCCGGGGTGTTGTGAAGTCTCCCTCTCTGGAGATATTCAAAACCTGCCTGGATGCATGATCTGGTATAGGTGATCCTACTCTGGCAGGGTGCTTGGACTGAATGAGCTTTGGAGGTCCCTTCCAGCCCCTGACATTCTGTGATTCTGTGATCCTGGGGGAGGTTGGGCAAAGCTTCTGTGCATACTTCAGCCCCCACCCATCAAATGGTTTCCCTCATGATTGAGGCCCTAGAAGGCTTTGAATTCCTGGAGAGATACCAAAGTGGCTTGATGGTCTCTCCTGGCCCATTCTTGTGGCACAGAGAAAGATCCAAAGGCATTGTTCTGGAAAGCCAACCTGCCCTTCAGCGGGCTCAGAGCCAACATCTCTGCCTGCATTTGACCGCCAGCTGCTTTCTGGGACTGAGCTCTGGAGCCGTTTCCCCAGCAGATGTGTGAACAACCAGCCTCAGGCTGGCCGGAGCTGGGCAGGGTGGGTGAACACAGGCCTCGTGGAGACTTCCCTCTGGAAGCCCATTTGGAGCTGTTTCTCAGGAAGGCCTGCAACTGCTTCCAGCTGTCTGGTTTTGGTGGCTGCTGAGACGCTGCTCGCTCCGATGCTTCGCCCTTTCTGCAAACCAGCTGTGAGGAGTATCTGCCCTGACACCTCTCTTCCCATTGCTCCTGACTGTCCTTCCCTGCCCCTCCACGTGCAGCCCTCTGGAGTCTGGGTGCCCATTCCCTTCTGCCTGCTGTGACCTGGCTCAGTGGCCACCCCTAGTACAAGAAAAGGCTTCTCCATCTGCCCTCCTTCCAGGCAGCTTGCCAAGCACCCCCAGGTCATCACCCAGCTATGGAGCATCATTCCACACAGCAAAAATGCACCTCCTGTGATTTTCTGCTCCTGATCCAGGTCAGTGCTTCACTTCCCACTCATCTGTAGCTAACTGATGCCTTGCAGGGGTCATTTTCCCAGCATGAGGCTGCCTGCAGTCCTGGCCCCATCTCTGCTCACCAGGCACATTGTGTGGCTTGGACCCTGCCTCTCCTGAGCTGGTGCTGAGTGCTGGGCTCCATGCTCATGGCTGTGGCCTCTGCAGCACCTGCAAGATCCAGCACAGACCAGGGCCTGGGGATCTGAATCCTTGTGCCCATCCTGCCTGATGTCCCAGGGACTCTCGGTCCCTGACTGACAGCTGCTGCAGGTCCCAAAGGTTCTCAGGGCATTAAGCACTCACAGCCATGTTCCCTAGGCATGCAGGCTGGATCATGCCCAGAAGCCCTCCTGCAGGCTGTAGGGAAGGAGCTCAGTAGATGTGATATTGTTCTGACCCCTCCCCTTGGTCCTGCTTTCTGCTGGCACTGGCTCAACACATCTCACAGAATCATAGAATCATAGAATGGTAAGGTTGGAAGGGACCTCGAAGATCATCCAGATCCAATCCCCTGCCATAGGCAGGGACACCTCCCACTAGTACAGGTCACTCAAGGCCTCCTCCAACCTGGCCTTGAACACCTCCCTGGGTAACCTGTGCCAGTGTCTCACCACCCTCACTGGAAAGAACTTCTTCCTAACATCCAGTTTAAATCTCCTCTCTGCCAGTTCAAACCTATTGCCCCTTGTCCTCTCATTACAAGCCCTTGTCAATAGTCCCTCCTCAGCCTTCCTGTAGCCCCCTTCACATACTGGAAGGCCACACCAAGGTCTCCTGGCAGCCTTCTCTTCTCCAGGCTGCAGAACCCCAACTCTCTCAGCCTGTCCTCATAGCAGAGCTGCTGCAGCCCTCTCAGCATCTTTGTAGCCTCCTCTGGACTGGCTCCAACACTTCCATGTCCTTCCTGTGCTGGGGCCTCCAGAACTTCACACAGGACTCCAGGTGGGGTAGGATCTTTTTGGCCCTGTCAGGATCATTGAGATCCAGGCAGGTGTCTCAGTTTCTCCCTTCCCTGCTCCAGGTGTCAGCACCTCTCCTGTCTCTCAAAAGCCACTTGGCATGCAGCCTCCAGGGGGGTTCCCTAGATGCAGACCCCTTGGGGCTGGGGACATTTTGCTTTCTGCAGCAACTCTGACAAGGTATCTTATGAGTTTGGTAACCAGACTCTCTCTCCTTCATGGGCTGCATGGCAAACAGGGAGGTCCCCAGGCTGATCTAGTGCACAACACCAAGACTGTGGTGCAGTCAGAAACCTCTGCTCATGGAGTCCTCACTACAGGAACTTGTAGGATTTTTGCAGCTGGAAAAGACCTTTAAGGTCATTGAGTGCAAACATTCTCTAAGTCTGCCAAGGCTGGGGCCAAGCCATGGCCCTCAGCACCATGCCATGGCCCTCAGCACCACATCTCTACCTCTTTGAAACACCCGCAGGGATGGGCATTCAACCACCTCCCTTGGCAGCCTCTGCCAAGCTTTAAGAACCCTTTCAGTTAAGAGGCTGCTTCTGATCTCCAACCTAAATCTCTCCTGGGCCATTTCCTCTCATCTTATCACTTGTTAATAAGGAGAAGAGACCAACACCTGCCTCACTCCAACCTCCTCTCAGGGAGCTGGAGAGAGCAATGAGCTTTGCCCTCAGCCTCCTCTTCTCCAGGCTAACCAACCCCAGCACCCTCAGATGCTCTTCCCCAGCCCTCTTCTCTAGAACCTTCCCAGCTTCCTTGCCCTTCTCTAGACCTGCTCTAGCCCCTCAATGTCTTTATTGGAGTGAGGGCTCCAAAACTGCACCCAGCACTCAAGGTGTGGCCTCTCCAGTGCTGAGTGCTCCTGCTGGTCACAATGTTCCTGATCCATGCTCTCCTTGGCCAGCTGGGCACAGTCTGGCTCACCTTCCCCCAGCTGTCCACCAGCACCCCCAGGGCTTTCTCGGCTGGGCGCTTTCCAGCCACTCTGCCCCCAGCCTGGAGCCTTCCTGGGGCTGTTGTGCCCCAAGTGCAGGACCCAGCCCTCGGCCTTGGTGAATCTCATTCAAAGTATTTCTAGGCTTTAAAGCTTCAAACTCACTGTGTCAGAGGCAGCAGCTCCTCAGGGACACGGTGCTGTGGTTTGCCAGATATAAATACCCTGCTCCTGTGCATTGCCCTGAGGATGAGGACAGTTTTTCTGCCTGGGAAGCCTGTACTGGCTGGTTTGTGGCTCATTGCATGGCAGCTGGTCCTGGCAGGGTACCCAGCACCCTGCTCACAGTGTAATTTTGCAGCAGGTATTTTAATCCTCTCCCCAGCTGCATGCCAGCAGGGCTGTCATAGATTTAAATCTTTATGGAAGTAACAAAACAGGCTGAAAAATGAGCATGAGGGCTACTGTCACAGTGCTCATCCAGACCTGCCTGTCATCTTTTTAGGTAGCAATCATGTCTGTTTTGAGGAGCTGGACAGATCTTCTGAAGGTGACTTGAAAGCAGAGGGAGGCTGGAGAGTGACCCAGGGATGTGTTCAAGAACAAGCTCACAAACCATAGGATGTCTTTGCTGTGGAATCACAGAATGGTAGGGGTTGGCAGGGACTTCATCCAGAGATCATCCAGTCCAACCCTCCCCTGCCAGAGCAGGAGCACCCAGGGCAGGTCACACAGCAACACATCCAGGTGGGATTGGAAAGGTTCCAGAGAAGGAGACTCCACAACCTCTCTGGGCAGCCTGCTCCAGGCCTCCAGCAACCTCACACCAAAGAACTTTCTCCTCATCTTGAGGTGCAACCTCCTGGGTTCCAGCCTGGACCTGTTGTGCCTTGTGCTGTCACTGGGCACCACCAAACAGAGCCTGGCACCTTCATCCTTGATCTTGGAGTCCTGTGTGCAGTTCTGGAGCCCTCAGCACAGGAAGGACATGGAACTGTTTGAGCCAGTCCAGAGGAGGCCACCAAGATGCTGAGAGGGCTGCAGCAGCTCTGCTATGAGGACAGGCTGAGAGAGTTGGAGCTCTGCAGCCTGGAGAAGAGAAGGCTGCCAGGAGACCTTAGAGTAGCCTTCCAGAATCTGAAGGGGGCTACAGGAAGGTTGGGGAGGGACTATTGACAAGGTCTTGTAATGAGAGCATGAGGGGCAATGGGTTTGAACTGGCATAGGAGAGATATAGACTGGATGTTAGGGAGGAAGTTCTTTCCAGTGAGGTTGGTGAGACACTGGCACAGGTTTCCCAGCGAGGTTGTGGCTGCTCCCTCCCTGGAGGTGTTCAAGGCCAGGTCAGATGAGGCCTTGAGTGACCTGTACTAGTGGGAGGTGTCCCTGCCTATGGCAGGGAGTTGGAACTAGATGATCCTTGGGGTCCCTTCCAGCCTTACCATTCTATGATTCTATGACCCCCACCCCTCAGATATTGATAGACTTTGATCAGATCCCCTCTCAGCCTTCTCTTCTAAAGACTGAACTTGCTCAGGGCTCTCAGCCTCTCTTCATCACAGGGATGCTCAAGTCCCCCACTCATCCTCGTGCCTCTCTTGGACTCTCTCCAGCAGGTCCCTGTCTCTCTTGAACTGGGGGGCCCAGAACTGGACACAGCATTCCAGGTGTGGTCTCGACAGGGCAGAGCAGAGGGGCAGGAGAACCTCCCTAGCCTTGCTGGCCACACTTTCCTTGCTGCACCACAGGTTAGCATTGACTCTTTGTGGACTGCTGTGTGCACACCAAAGGCAGCTATGGGTGAGAGGCTCCAGCTCAGCCCTATGGGCAGCACGGGATGGCACAGCACAGTGTGGCACAGTCTTACCTGCACCTTTCACAGACATGGCTTCATTACTCAGCCTCACTGGGTGGGAAATAGGGTTTTAATGTGTTTTTTTTTCTTCAGCTGCGAGATCACTTTTTGAAGTGGGAATGTCTGACTGCCACCTACTTTCCACAGTGGGCTTGCAGGGAAAAAACTCAACCCCAGAGTTCAGTGTTTGAGGCCTTTTTAACTTGCTCAGCATCAAGCTTGAGGAGCTAAGTGGTCCAGAGCATTAGGTCCAGAGCTCAGAGACAAGCTCCTGTGGGCCAACTGCAAGGGCTAGCTCATGTCCACTGAAATGTGTCTCATTCATTAAATTCTTAATTATCATAGCACTGCTGATGCTGTCTGCATAACCAAGACCTGGTGGCAACGAGGCTTTCAGCAGGGAGATGGGATCCAAGCCCCAGTGATTATCTCTGCTTAAATATGGGATTCAATTAAGTAATTGATTCTGACACAGATGAGTTTAGCTGCACTAGCTACAAAACCTGCAGCAAGGATTGCCTTGCATGATGTGTTCATGCCCTAGCTGAAATAATGGGAGCATTACTATGCCACAAGAGGAGGGACCACAGTCTGAGGAGATAGCTGGTGCCACCATGCCCTCTCCTGGATTTCAGGGGTGGAGGGTAAATGGCACAGTCATCTCTTTTCATGCCTTTCTGCTGGGCGGAGCTGGAGGTTGGATGGCTGAGTGCTGCCTTTCAATGCGCCATTAGCCAGATGAGATTCAGATTGCCTCCCCACAGCAACTTGATTTAAGCTCTGCCATAATGTGTGGACAGAGGCAGCCCAGGCTGGGCTGTGAGGCTGCCACATCCAGCTGGTGAGCTGTAGAGTCTTCAGCTGTTAAGACAACTTCTGGAGGAGACCTGCTTTCTTTTTTTCTCTTCCACAGAGGTGGGAACGCTAATCTATCCTGTCCTGGGCATGCTGGTAAATATGACTCTGGTGCCTGTGAGAACAGAACAAGAGAGCCTTTCTGAGGGAAAAGCAGTTCCCCAGGAGAGGAAACCAAATCTGAGCTGATATGACCACAGACACCACAGCAGAAGTGCCTGAAAGCAGGGAGCCAGGGGCAGGTTTTGGGCCCCCCTCAGAGAGGGACTCAGTGGCAGCCTTTAAGGCTTGGCAGCCTCTGGCCTCACTGTTGTCCCTGCGGCAGTCTGAGGAGCAGCAGGCACAGAGAGTGCTGCTGCTGCTGCTGCACACAGACATCATCTCTGCTGCTCCCAGGTTAAACGTGGTAGTCACCTCACAGGCCTCTCTCACTGACTCTGCCCCTCTGCCACCTGGTCACAGCCAGAGCATTTCTCTGCTGGCCGCTCCAGCTGCGCCTACTGTCAGGGGTTTCTTACTCACGGAATCATAGAAAGGTTTAGGTTGGAAAGGATCTTAAAGCTCATCCAGCTCCAACCCCCTGCCATGGGCAGGGACACCTCCCACTAGCCCAGGCTGCTGAAGGTCTGATCCAGCCTGGCCTTGAATAACTCCAGGGAAGGGGCAGCCACAACCTCGCTGGGCAACCTGTGCCAGTGTCTCCCCACCCTCACTGTCAAAAATTTGTTCCTGATCCCAGCCCTAAATCTGCTGCTTTCCAGCTTCCATCTATTCCTTCTCACCCTATCACTCTAAGCCCTTGTGAGAAGTCTCTGCCCAGCTCTCCTGTACCCCCTTCAGATACTGGAGAAGTCTGCTCTAAGGTCTCCCTGAAGCCTTTTCTCCAGGCTCAACAGACTCAACTCCCTCTGCCTGTCCCCTCCAGCCCTCTGATCATCTTCGTGCCCCTCCTCTGGATCCTATCCAGCACTTTGCTGTCCTCCTTGTGTTGGGGACCCCAGACACTGGACAAGGTACTGTCGGGAAAGCATTCAATCAGCTGTCTCATTAAGACAGCTGTGGTGAAGGAGGAGTCTGCAGCAGTGCTGCAGCCCTGCTGCCCCAGCACAGCCAGGCTGAGTGGTGCCGCCAAGCCAAGTCAGGCTGGTCATATTTCACCTGCAGCTGTGGTCCAGACTCACCTGCACTGACTGTAATGGCCTCAATAAACTGCTCCCTCCAGCTGTTTGTGCCAACCACAAGGGCCAGGTTTGTCTTCTTAATCAGCTTGTCCACTGTGTTCTGTGGATGGAGAGGCAGAGGACAGAATTAGGGGCTGTCAGGCTGGAGATGAACTAAACCTCACTGGCTCTGGTGCTCGCAGCCAAGCTCTGGTGGAAAAGGCTAGCAGGCTTTGAGCTTGGGTCACGAGCCCAGGCAGCAAAAGCAGATTTAAGTGACTCGCAATTCCCCCTGCTGCTCAGAAGAACCTCTGGAAACCTGCTCATGGTGGGAATTGGAACCATCTCAGTGGAGGTATCACAGCACATAGTGCTGAGGTGCCACAGCTCCTATTGGTCCCAACACCTTGGGAAGAATTTTTACTGGTGTGCTTCAAAGCACTGACTGGGACTCGGCCAAGGCCCATTTGAAGAGCTCAGCTCTCCCATTTCTCTGTTGCTCAGAAGTTGGAGCCCAGTGCTGGCAGGGCTGGTGTTGTCCCAGCAGTGGGTAAGAGCTGGTACTGGGGCAGGTAGCCTGAAGGTTGCCTCGCACACAGTGGGCACAAAAAACACAGGAGAGTGGTGCCACTGCTGGGCACAGTAAGGGTAGTCTGGTGTTATACTACAGAAAAGGTAAGGCAAGGGCTAGGGTTCAGCTCCTGGTCTGTGTGTTCACAGCAGCTTAGCTTCACAGCCAGTACTTCCATTTAGGGTATCAGCTCCTTACACTGGCAGTCCCAGACTCAGGACCACCTGCAAGTAGGAGCTGGATATAGCAGATCACTGTGAGGATTGAGATGAGATATTGTAAGCGACCTGCAGCATTTTGGAACCCTGCCAGCTCTTAGCCTCACCAGATCAACGTGACTGTCCAACAGCAACCACAAACAGCCTGAGAGCAGGATGGGAAGTCTGGGCTCACTCCCATGGCTATGGGCCAGTGGAGGGTGCAGAGTGCATTTGAGCCCTCTGCCATGCCACTGGAGTGAGCCTCACCCTTTCATCACATCTTTTGCTCAACCACATTTCAAAGCGTCCCTTGGTCCTGCTCTGAGTCCTTGTGGTGCCAGCAGCTGCCTGGCTTTGCTTTGATACCACCAATGTCTGCTTCACAGTTCTGTGCAACCCCAAAAGGAGAATTCTCCAGCTGGAAGGGAAGAAGAACAGGGACAGGGAGGTGTAGCCAGTACCTTGAATTCATAGGACTCCTCGATGATGACCTCGAGCTTGGTGTGCTCTCCCAGGACTGGGCGTCCCATCTCCGCAATTCGACGCTCCTCCTCCTCCTTGCTGGTCAGGGGCTGCTTTTCTTCATTCTCCTCTGCAAGGCAAAGAGGTTCTTGGTGAGCCAGGCCTGGCTGCTGACTCTCTGGAGCTGGCTTCCCATCAGAGGGGGAGGTTGGGAAACTCCCTGGGTGGGAGTGGGAGCGACAGAGCAGCGGAGGAGGAGGAGATCATGGAGCAACAGGCAAGGTAGTTTTGCTGGGAAATGCTAGCAAGAGGGGTCTGGACTTGTCCACACTCAGAAGGAGTCCATTTCATCCCTAGGGCTGGGGAACATCTTATCACCTGGTACTTGCTGCCTCACCCCCCGGGGATGCTGGGAGGAGGCAGATCATCACTTAAGGCTGTACCATTTTCCAGCTCTCCAGGTCTGCATCAGGACATTTCCATCAGTCTGTTGTAATCAGAGAGAGCTTCCAGCAGCCCTAGGGCTGAGACAGGTAGGAAATCTTGGTTCTGCCTCCTTCTGAGCAGGCCTTTACCTTGGGGAGGGGGCTGGCAACTGGAGAGGATGAAATTCCTGCTGAGATGGTGGGGCTGCAGGAAACAGTGCTGGGAACACCTGGTCCCAAAGCCTGAGAAAGGAGGCAGTGGAGGAGCTACCAAGGGCAAACCTGCACCTCCACCAGCATCTGTGCAACCTTTGGGGCATGGGGACCCCAGGCAGTGTGGCCTTTGTCAATGTCCCTGTGCAGATCCCCACCAAGCTCCCTGCCAGTCCACTTCCAGAGAGGAGAAGAAGGACATGAGGGCTAAAAAAAAGCGCTGGATTCACCAGAGGCAGAGTTAAAGCTGTCAGGAGGCAAACACCCCACTTAGTCCCTTGCAGCCCACCACAGCCCTTGGTGTCACACTGTGGGTACCTTGGATGGTGACCACGGTGCAAGGAAGAGGATGGTCTCTAGCCTGGACCTTCCTGAAGACAGGTTTGCCTATCAAAGTGATCAGCAGGAGGTCAGCAGGAGGGATTGTGGTGCCCCGTGCAAACCCCCCTTGTGCAGTTAGTAAACTCCACTCCTACTTCACACAAGGTTAGTGCCAATCTCCTGCTGCCTGCCCCTTGCCTGCACAGGCAGCAGCAGGCTATGGGCAAGCTCTTCTCCTTCTGCTGGCCCAGGGCCTCATGGCCACAGCCTCTTCAGTCTGAGTTGTTTTTCCCAGGGCTCTTGAAAGGCAGCTCTGTGACATCTGAGCACCCAGACCTTCTGTCCCTACAGTGCTCAGCCTAATGCTGGATGCTAGGCTGATGAGTGAGGGCTGAGCAAACCCTGCTGCTGAGGCTCACTGTGGGGAGGGCAAGAGGCTCTTCCCACAGTGCCCGGGCACCTCAGCTGCTGCCCGGGCAGGGAGGGCACTGCCATTGTGCCCTGCTGAGCCCCCTGCACGCCTCTTGTGGAGGCTGGACCAAATGGAGTAGAGCCTCACACCTGCTTCAAGAGCTGCTGTGGGGCTGCCTTCAGTTCTGGGCTGCCCAGTTGAAGAGGGACAGGGATCTGCTGGAGAAGGTCCAGCACAGGGCTAGGAGGATGCTGAGGGGACTGGAGCCCTGCCTGGGGAGGAGATGCTGAGCGACCTGGGGCTGCTTAGTCTGGAGAAGGCTGAGAGGGGATTTAATCAATGTTTATCAATATCTGAGGGCTGGGGGTCAGGAAGGGCGGGGACAGGGGCTCACTTGCTGCCTGGGAGAGGAGAAGGAGCAATGGATGGAAGCTGCAGCACAGGAGGTTCCAGCTCAACACAAGGGGGAACTTCTTTATTCTAAGGGTCCCAGAGCCCTGGCACAGGCTGCCCAGAGAGGTTGTGGAGTCTCCTTCTGTGGAGCCTTCCAAGGCCTGTCTGGATGTGTTCCTGTGTGCCCTGAGCTAGATTGTCTGGTCCTGCTCTGGCAGGGGGGTTGGACTGGATGATCTCTTTTTGTCCCTTCCAACCTCTGACATCCTGTGATCCTGTCTCTTCAGGGGGCCTAGGGGTTAGCTGTGTGCAGCAGGCAGAGCACTCTGTGAGAGGACAGGCTGTTAGCAGGACCAGCTGGGGAGATAGGGCTGCGGCATGGTTGCTTTCTTACCCTTACAGAGTTTCCCTCCAGGACAGAACAAAAGCAAAGAGGAAAAAGCAAGAGGAAAGAGTGGGGTAAGCATATGGCTGTTGAGAGGAGGGAAGGAGGGAGCAAGGGGAGAGCAGAAATCCATACCTGTGATGGTGAAGCCACCTAGATGAAACAAAACACACACAGAGAGAGAGAGAGAGAGAGAGAGAGAGAGAGAGAGAAAGAGAGAGGATTAGCATCAGCACAGCAACATGGACAGCCTGCAGCCCGCAGGGTTGTGGTGCTGGCACTGGACACTGTCAGCATAGGGACTGCTCCCTGACACACACCTCAGGGCTGGCATGGGGAGACCTGAACACAGCCTTTTCAACCCACATCTGCAAGATGCCACCCCCCAGTACCTAACATGCTGTAGGATGGGTAAAACCAGAGTGAGCCTGTCCGTGGGCACAGGGTGCCCTGGGGGGCAGGGGCAGCTTCGCTTCCCTCCACTTCTGCCTTCTCCTGGTGATGGCCAGCGAGGAGTTTGGCAGCTTGGGTAGGCTCTGAATCTCCCTGAGACTGGAGGCAAAGCTGACGCCATCTCTTCAAGTAGGATTGGCCAACTTTGCTGCCCAGCCACAAGCCTCCCTAAGTGGCCAGGCAGCCCTGCCCCTCCATGGCATGCGGGAGTGGGTACCAATGCTGCCCCTGAAAACTGCTCCTTGCCACACTTAGTGATTTTCTGGGGGGGG
>VWYK01008294.1:0-16142 GCA_013399775.1 Semnornis frantzii | reverse complement strand
CCTCGTTGGGGTGTTGGGGGGGGGGGGGGGGGGTGCTCTCCTCTGAGGAAAGATGTGAGATGTGGCCTTAGATGTCTCCCTGAGCTTACTTAAAATAGTGCTGAGCACCCTAATGAGAGAATGGTGAGAGCAGAGGGAATAATGCCCTGTGAAAATCAGTTTTCTGACAATTACACAGACAGGGTGGGAAAAAATGGGAGAGGAAAATGAATGCAGGCTTACCAAGCTCATTCAACAACAGGGCTGTGAAGGAGACAGACAAGAGACAAACACAGAAGAAGAAGAAGGAGAAAAAAAAAAAGTAAATGAATAATGAAATCAAAAGGGATATCCACAAGAAAGACTCCAGATCCCGGGGCAGAGGTTTCAGATCTGTAAAGCTGCAGGAACCATTAAAAGCGCTGAGAGAAAGGCACTAAAAATAAAGGAACAGAAAGGCAGGCTTAAAAGAACAAAAACCCAAACCAAACCAAACCCACAAAGATGAGTATTGCAAACATGGGGTGGGTATGGGATTAAAACGCACACTCTAAAAATTCATTTGCCCCATTTGGATTATTAAGTGCAAGATCTTCCATTGCTCTTGGAGGCAGTTCTGCCAGGGGAGGGCTCAAGATGCCCCATGTGCAGCAGCTGCTGACTTTGACCTCCTCCAGCTGTCCAGCAGGGAGCAGAAAGCTCTAGCAGGCAGCTGTGCTTCTGGCACAGGCAAAAGAAGAGTCTGTGGCAAGGCTTGGCTTGAAGGATCTCCTCACTCCATGTTTTAGTTCTCCAAAACAAAAGGAAAAGCTTCTCCCTTTAGTGCACTGGTGGGTGTCTGGACCCTGAGGCGGGGAACCCATCATGGCTCTGTGGCCCAAGGGTGACATTTCAGAGATGCCTTCATCTCCAGGGTGCTTGGGACACACAGCTCATCCCGCCTCGCTGCCAAGCAGGGAGAAAAAAAAAAAATGGAGTTAAAACCCCCAACAACTGCATGGCCAAAGCAGCAAATAGCATCCTCTAAAATCTGAGCTTCCCTCAGGCTTCCTCAATTGTCTTTGTGACCAGGAAGATGATGAACTTTGCTTCCTTTTCTTTTTAATTATGAATTTCAGATGGCATCTTAAGCTGGTATCAAGCCTTCCAGACCCGAGGCCCATAGTGTGCCTGCTGTCATGGGACTGGCAGGGCTGGGAGCCCATGCTGGTCAGAATGAAGCTGGGCAAAGCTGGAGCCACTGAGCTGCCCGCTTGGCACTGCCTCCTGACATCACTTAGCTATGCTCCATAGCTGTCACTGGCACCGTTTAATGGTCTGAATCCTACCTGCAGGGTGTGGGCCATGCCAGCCTGTCTGGTTTCCTAGCCCTGCTTTTGCTGGCCAGTCACATCGACCAGCAGGAGACCCAAGGGAGGGGACGATGACCTGGATGGCAGCGGCGTTGAGGGGCTTGTGGCGTCGCTGCCAGAGGTGTGTGCAGCCTGGGATGCTGCAGCATGGCCCCACTCAGCATGGGCACTGCCAGGGGCCCTCTTTATCCCAAACAGATAATACAGTGCTGAGGGGAGAGCTTCTGTTCCAGGACTTAGAAAGCAGCTCCGAGGCAGAAGAACCAAATGCTGCTGTCAATTACTTGACCGAGGCTTTAATAAGGATCTGTTGTTGGGCAACTAATTAACTTAAGTGACTCTAAAACCGCTTCTTGCTCAGCTGCTAATAGTGTGCAGCAATAGCTGCTGTCCTTAATTCTCACTTAATTTCCTGGCAGAAAGGAATGTGCAGGAAAAGAAGTGAACTCTGGGAGTATGATAAAAAGGGGGAATTGTTTTTTGATTATTCCTGTGAGAAGCTATTATCCAGAGCAGGGCCATGAAACTTTATTTGAGTGCAACCTGATTTCTCCTAGACGGATGGCACCTCCTGGCATTACCTGCTCGTGCCCTGCTGCTCAGTTATTTCCAGATCCTAGTGAGAGCATGAGAAAAAAAGGGCTAAAATTACTCCTCTGGCCAAGCATTTCATTTCAGGCTGGTTTCACTTCTGACAAAAACTGTGCAGCATTGCCTTCTACTCTTGTGTAGCTGTGAGGTGGCAGAGCAGCACTCTCAAAACGGCTCTAGGGGCTGGTGATGCTCATTGATCCAGCTGGGCCCCTTTGGGAGCCCACCTTGCACCTCAAGGGGCCCTTGTGAGTGAGACAAGAGTCCTCCTGAACTGAAAGAGGAAAGAAAACAGAGCAAAAAAAGGTGCAGTGGCCAAGCTTCGAAGGAGGGAGGGCAAAACAGCTGGGGGCCAAAGTGAGAGGAGAAAGGAGTGTGAGAGTAGGGAGACACAGAGGAAGCGGACGGCAGCGTCTCGAGAGCTGGTCTGGTTTTACTCTCACACCTTTCACTCCTCGTCGTAGCCACACCGGGTCCCCAAGCACAAGGAAGAAACTGCACTCTTTCTCATATTCCTCACGGTCAAGTACTCTAAGGGTAATGAATTTCCTGTGGGAACACAAGACAAAGGCAAACACATGATTGGCGTCACACACGCATGCAGTTCACGTCGCCCAGGTGCCGTGGTGCCAGAGATAGATGGTTGGGTGGGGGGAAGCGGCTGCACATCCCCTCCACGGGGCATATGGGGAAGGCCAGGAGCAGCCCCGTTCCCTGGCTGGGGTTGGACCTTGCTGGGCTGGGGAAAGGCTGAGCTTACAGGTAGGGCTGAGAAATGGTTTTGCTCCTGCCCTCCTCCATAGGCACTGAGGATGTGAGCTCGGTGTTGTGGGTGCTAGGCATGAGTGAGCCAGACAGGGACACACAGGCTGGGCTCAGCCCCGGAGCACGTCCCCCACCTTTCTTCTCACTCATCTCCACCAGCCGGGGCTCCCCGATCTCTAGGTAGAAGGTCTTGTTTTTCTCATACTCCTCATCATCTATCACCTTGATTGATATCGTTTTGCTGGAACAGAGAAGAAGAAATAGAGATTCAAGAGTAAGGGGGGAAAAAGGAGGAGGAGGAGGAGAGGAGGAGGAGGAGGGTAGGAATGACAGAAGCAGGAAGCTGTGGACAGAGAACAGTGGGATTGGTAGCACGGGCTGGAGGGGCAGTGCAGCTGAAAGCAAGGGGAAGGAGCTGATGGACCAAGGTCATTCGGGATGAGTAGGGACCAGAGGGGCAGAGCTCTAGCAGCTTGCAGGGTGCCATCCTCCCTGCAACAGCCAGAGGCCACAGCTGGGCAGCAGGCAGGCTGGACCAGCCTTCTCAGAGGTGCCTCAGTCTGGGGCCAGCGAGGCATATCCCTTGCCAAAAGCCTGGGCAGAACAGCCCCTTGACAGCTCACAGACACCTCGGAGGCTTCCAGGGCACCCCTGCTGGGAACCAGCAGAGACCAAGCCCCTGCAAGCACAACGCCCTGCTTGGACCAGCCCATGCACCTGGAAGAGGCTCTGCCTCCCCAGACACAGCCATGGAATATATCATGATCAGCTGCTCAGGTCGGGGCTTTGAAGGCTCCTCATTTAAAAGCTCAAAAGGGCTGCTGGAGGTAGGAGTTGCTGTGTGGAGGGACCAGAAGGGTCTTGCTGAGTTGGGGGAGGCTAAAGGAAGCTTTCAGTGCAAGCAGGACATTCTTCCCCCAGCCCTGAATATTTGTCCCTCTGCTGACAGTTGGGCCAGCAGGTCTCTCTTGCCACGGGGGTGCTGCTGAGTTTGCCCCTTGCGGCACCAGCAGGGCAGGTTCAAAAGCCAGGCAGCTGCTTGGAGCACAGCCACAAAGCTGGCAGCAGGAAGCCGCCATCAGCAGCTCAGAGATCTGCACCGTGGAGCACCCAGCGGAGTAAAACCTGAGTGATTGAATTGCTTCCCCAGGGGCAAAAACGAGCATGGAGGTTTCCCAGCTCTGTTCAAGGACTCGTGCAAGGAGCTCAGAAACAAGTAAGAGCTGCTCACCAGAAGGTGACCAAGCCCCTGAGCCAGAAGGTGGGTGGTGATAGGACTGCTGCAGTCCTTTCTAGCCTTGCAAAGGGGGCTGGAAATCCAGCAGTGCCGGCTGCCACCCGGAGTGTCCTGCTCACTGCTGCCAGGGCGGGACCTCCTCCTGACTCTGGCCTTGTCCCAAACAAGAGATAAGAAGAAAAAGGCAATGCAGTGATGGTCTGCAGCCCTCTGCTTGCTGCTGCCCTCCTGTCTCGCTTTGCCTTTCCCTTGTGCTTGACAGCATTGCCCTTCTGTGAAAGCTTTTTCCTGAATCGGCCTTCCCAGTCACTCCCCCTCCACCCAAGCCTGTCTGTGCTGTCCTTCCAAGAAGCCCCTACTGTCCCAACCCAACTCCTCTGCATTTCCCACACTCAGCCAGGACAAGACTGCTATCACAGAACCACAGAACAGCTCAGGTGGGAAGTGACCTTAGAGATCATCCACTCCAACCTCCTTGCCGTGGGCAGGGATGCCTCTCATTTAGCCCAGGTTGCTCCAGGCCTCTTCCAACCTGGCCTCGAACACCTCCAGGGAAGGACGCAGCCACAATCTCCCTGGACAGCCTGTTCCACAGCCTCACCACCCTTGCTGTAATGAATTTCTTTTTCATGTGCAGCCTAAATCTGCCCTCTTCCAGCTTCAGTCACGCCTCTCATCCTATCACTACAAGCCCTTGTAGAAAGTCCTTCCTCAGCTTTGTTGTAATACAGAACCAAGGAGGGTCTGCTGCTCCTGGTAGGTCCCAACCCATAAAGATGGAAGAGAGCCACACTCTACAGGGGTGAAACTGAGGCCACGCTGCTGCAATTTCTGGCTTGCTTCCCTCCTTGCACGCCTGTGGTGCCACCCAGAGCCCCTCTCTTAAGCTGACAAGAATCTGGCAGCAGAACCTTCTCATTCAGAGCAAGTCCCAGCGAGCACTCGGAGGAACAGCCCAGGAAGAGGTCTTGTGCTGCCTGCTGTGTGCCAGGAGTGTATGAAGCTTAACTCATGGAATGGATCCTTCTGGTGGCTGTACTAACACACATGACAAGTGTTGAGGTAATTGGTGACAGCCAACACAGCTCCACTAGGGCCAAACCCTGCCTGAGTAATTTGGTAGCCTTCAATGGCAGAGCTCCAGCACTGGGTGAGATGGGACAAGCAACTGGTGTCATCTGCCTGGGCTTGTGCAAGGCATCTGACACTTGTTCCTAAGATGGAGAGAAATGGATTTGATGGGTGGGCCACTTGGTGAGTAAGGAACTGGCCAGAAGGTGACACCTGGGGTGCATCAGGAAAAGTGTGGCCAGCAGGGCTAGGGAGGTTCTTCTGCCCCTCTATTTTGCCTTGCTGATACCACACCTGGAATGCTGTGTCCAGTTTTGGGCTCCCCAGTTCAAAAGAGACAGGGACCTGCTGGAGAGAGTCCAGTAGAGAGCCACAAGGATGATTGTGGGACTTAAGCATCTCCCTTATGGTGAGAGAACTGAGAGCCCTGAGGCTGTTCAGTCTGGAGAATAGAAGGCTGAGAGGGGAGCTGATCTATATGTACAAATATCTGAGGGGTGGGTGTCAAGTGCCTGGGGCCAATCTCTTTTGGGTGGTCAGCAGCAATAAGCCAAGGAGCAACAGCTGCAAACTGGAACAGAGAAGGCTGCACCTCAACATGAGGAGAAACTTCTCTACAGTGAGGGTGACAGAGCCCTGGAGCAGGCTGCCCAGAGAGGTTGTGGAGTCTCCTTCTCTGGAGACTTTCCAACCCCACCTGGATGCATTCCTGTGTGAGCTACCCTAGGGGATGCTGCCTTGGCAGGTGGGTTGGACTGGATGATCTCTGGAGGCCTCTTCTAACCTCTACAGTTCTGTGATTCTGTGACTCAAAGAGGTACGGTTAATGGTCCATGTGGAGATCAGTGACAAGTGGAGTTCCTCATAGGTCTGCACTAGGTCCAGTGCTGCTCAACACCTTTGTCAGCGACATGGACAATAGCATCAAGTGCACCCTCAGCAGGGTTGCTGAAGACACCAAGCTATGTGCTGCTCTGGAGTCCCTTGAGGGAAGGGATCCATCCAAAGGGGCCTTGACAGGCTGGAGACAGGGCAAAGAGGTTCCACAAGTCACAGTGCAAGGTCCTACACCTGGGTCGGCCCAATCCCAGGCACAAATACAAACGGTACACAGTGGGCTGAAAGTAGCCATGAAGAGAAGGACTTGGAGGTGTTGGGTGCTGAGCCAGGAGCCAGCGGTGCCCTCCTGCACCCCAGCAGGCAGCTGTGTGCTGATTGCAGCCAGAGGAGTGTGGGCAGCAAGGCAGGAGAGGGGATTGTGCCCCTTGGCTCTGCTCTGCTCAGACCTCACCTCCAATCCTGCCTCCAGCTCTGCTGTCCCCAGTAGAAGGAGGACACAGAGCTGCTGGAGTGAGGCCAGAGGAGGCCACAATGATGCTCCAAGGGCTGGAGCAACTCTGCTGTGAGCACAGGCTGAGGGGACTGGGAGTGTTCTGTGATTCTGTAAACCATATCCTCAAGCAACACATCCAGGGTTGGTGACTCCACCTCCTCCCTGGGCAGCCCATTCCAATGCTTGAAACCCCTGGAAAACCCTGGGAAAGGATCCAACCTGCTCTTCCTTGGCCTTGCAGAGACAGAAGATGTGAGAGGTTGTTTGCAGTGACAGGGGACTGAGAAAAATTGCTGCTTGAGTAACTGGGAGACGAAAGGCACAACTGATGCTCAGTGCCTCAGCAAACACTTCTCAGGCACAGCCACTGCCAGATGAGAGGATTTCACCTGCCAGGTTGGATGCTCTTTGGAAGACCAGATTGGGTTGGATTTGTCAGAACAGAAATGCTCTTCTGGGGGAATCTTTCATGTTTGCTCTGATCCGACTGTGAATTCTGCACTCTAATTAATGCAATTCTTCATCCAACTGCCAATGGCACATCTTGTGAGGGACCAGCCATGCAAGCACCTGATACTGTCCTGTAGATTTACAGAGTGCACTGGGCTGGGAGGTCAAAACCTTCCAAGGGCATCTTGTCCAAACCCCCTGCACTCAGCAGGGACACCTCCAGCTGGAGCAGACTGCACAGGGACACAGCAAGGCTGAGCTTGAATGTCTGCAGGGACAGGGCCTCAAGCACAGCCCTGGGCAGCCTGTGCTAGTGTCTCACCACTCTCCTTCTGCACAACTTCCTCCTGATGCCCAACCTAACTCTGCCCTGTTCCACTTTCAAATCATTGCCCTCAGCCTATCACTCCCAGCCCTTCTGAACAGTCCCTCCCCATCCTCTCTCTTCTACTTTATGTAATATTAAACTCCACCATGTCACAATCACTGTCACCAAGGCTGTTCCCAAACTTGCTGTCCCTAAACAGTCCTTCTTTATTAGTTAATACAAGGTCCAGTAGTGCACCTCTCCTTGTAGGTTCCTCTACTACCTGCATCAAGATTTTATCATCAATACACTGCAAGAGTCTTTTGGATCTTCAGTACCTTCAGGTACCAAAATGCAGCTCTAAGGTCTGCCTGGAACCTTCTCCTCTGCAGGCTGCACAGCCACAGCTCTCCCAGCCTGTCCCCACAGCAGAGGTTCTCCAGCCCTCTGAGAATCCTTGTGGCCTCCTCTGGACCTGCTCCAGCACATCCATGTCTCTCTTTTGCTGATCTTCTCAAAACCAGGCCTGAGCCTTTTGTCAAGCTTAAATGTTCTACAGTCCTGGGACAGCTGAAGGTGTGGCCTCCTCCCTTCCCCTGGCTCTGGATGGGGTAACAGCAGCACAAAACAACGCTTTGCTGCTCTTTCCCAATCCCTTTGCCACGTGTGTCTAGTGATGCTGACCCACAACCCCCAGAGCACCTGCATGGAGGAGGGATCACCCATGACGATCCCACAGGAGACTCCAGCTAGATCAGTCCGTGGATCTCCAAGGACAGCACACAGTGATGGCAACCAGGAGGGAAAATGCATTTGCTGTGAATTTGATCAAGAACATCCCAAGCAACGACTTCTTAAGGCATTTGGGAAAGCTGACAGAGCAGAAATAACTTCTGCCTTGGCTTGGCACAGCCTTGCTCATGCCAGCTGAGAACTGCCATCAGTTCCTGAGAGTTCAGCCTGTGCCGCAGGCGAAGGCTGCTCAGGGCTCAGCCCAGCCCAACAGCCTGGCTCAGGAGAAAATCCTGCAAATCCTATTTCTAAGCCTGCATGTTCAGAGCCCAAACCTGTCACTTCCCAGCATTCTGCCTTCCTGGGTTTTTCTCCTAGCGCCTGGCTGGCTGAGTCTGTGGGTGATGCGGGAAGGGAACAAAGGACAGAAACTTGGCTCCCTGGGTAGGAGCTGTCCTAGCTCAGAGGGAGCTGAGTGATGGGGATGGCATAATGCAAGGAGAAATCATAGAATGCCAGGTTGGAAGGGACCTCAAGGATCATCTGGTCCAACCCTTCCAGGTGTGAGTGCAGCTGGAAGGAGCTGGCCCAGCATCCTCCCAAGCTGAGTCTTAAAACTGCCCAGCGTAGGGGAATCCACTGCTTCCCTTGGGAGATGATTGCAATGTCCAGCTGTTCTCATGGGGAACAATTTTTTTCTGGAGTCCACTTGAGATCTCCCCAAGAGTTGCATGCTGAGATGAGAAGGAGTCCAATCTAGACTTGAAATCCCCACTGGAAAACTTCAGGGAACAATTTTCTTCTGGAGTCCAGTTGGGGTCTCCCCAAGAGCTGAGAAAGAGTCCAGTCTGGACTTGAAATCCCCACAGGAATACTCCAGGGAACAATTTTCTTCTGGAGTCCAGTTGGGATCTCACCAAGAGCTGAGAAGGAATCAAATATGGACTTGAAATTCCCACTGGAAAATTCAAGTGGAAAACAAGCATAGTGAAGACTACAATTATGAAGGGGTTTGGTGGGGAAGGACCTCTGGGTCCACTCCCATTCCTCTCCCTAATTGTCTTCATGGATGTTTTCCCCAAGGGAAGCAACTGGAAGCTCCTACAAGTGCTTCTTGCTTCTCTGTACTCCCAAACGGCCCTAAGCTGTGCCAGGGGAGGTCCAACCTCCCCCTGCAGGCAGCAGGGATGCCCTCAGTTAGATCAGATTGCCCAGAGCCCTGTTGAGCCTGACTTTGAATATCTCCAAGAATGGGTCCTCAACCACCTCCTCAGGCAACCTGTTCAAGATGTCAAAGGTAGGTTGGATGAGGCCTTGAGCAACCTGCTCTAGTGAAAGGTTGGACCTAGAGGATTTTTAAGGTCCCCTTCCAACCCAACCCATTCTATGAATCCATGGATCTGGAGGGGGTTTGTCACTATGTGTCATGCTGAACTTCTGTCAGAAGAGGCTGGAAGTAATTTATCAAGGGAAGGTTCCAGTGCAGCACTCACATTTCAGCTGCTGAAATGACTGCCTGCAGGGTTCAGCCCTGGTGCAGGCTGCCTTTGGCAAGTCACCCACGGCTGGGCCACTATGCAGAGTGCCCAGACTCTGCGAAAGGCATGAAGCTTCTGGCTGCCAGCACATGGAATCACAGAGTGGTTCTGTTTGGAAAAGGTCTTCAACATCACTGAGGCAAACCACTCTCTAACTCTGCCAAGGCTGGGGCTAAAAACCATGGCTCTGAGCACCACAGCTCTGCCTCTTTAATACGCCTCCAGGGATGAGGATTTGACCCCTGGGCAGCCTGTGCCAGTGGTTGAGAGCTTACAGGATCACAGGCTCACAGGATGTAGGGGTTTGGAAGGACCCAAAGAGATCATCCAGTCCAAACTCTCTGTCATAGCAGGATCAGACAATCTAGCTCAGGGCACAGAGGAACACATCCAGACAGGCCTTGAAAGTCTCCAGAGAAGGAGACTCCACAACCTTTCTGAGCAGCCTGTGCCAGTTCCTTCTAATGTCCAACCTAAACCTCTCCAGGTGCAACTTGAGGCCATTTCCATTCCTCCTGTCTCTTGTTCCTAAGGAGAAGAGACCTGTCTCCAACCTCCTTTCTAGGAGCTGTAGAAAGCCAGGGGGTCTCTCCTCAGCCTCTTTTTCTGCAGGAAGAACAATCCCAGCTCCCTCAGCTGTTCCTGCATGTGAAATTCTGTTCTTGCATAGTCTTGAGGCGTCAGGGATGCTCATTTCTGCAGACCATCACCCAAGCCATGAGCTACACCCCAGTCCACGCAGTGCTGTCACAAGGCAAGCCCTGTGAGGGAGGTGATGCAAAGCTGCCCAGGGATAAGCAAGCAAGCTCAGACCAAGCCCTGTGAAGTGTTCCCCCGTGTCTCCCACTCCTGAACCCTCCAGAGCCTGGTGCTATGGCAATGCTGCTTTAAACAGTAACAGCGTTTGAAGCACTACATCTCCAAATGACCCCAAAGTCTGGACTCTAAAGTTCTACTTAGGAGGTGCTGCTTGGAGTTTTCACATTGCTGTTTCCATCCTTATGGATGACTGGCCAAGAAAGAGAGAAACTGTGCTGAGGCTGAACACCAACAGTGGAGGAGTCCAGTGGAGAGCCACAGGGATGAGTGGGGGACTTGAGGATCTCCTTTATGGTGAGAAGGGCTGAGAGCCCTGGGGCTGTTCAGTCTGGAGAAGAGAAGATTGAGAGGGGATCTGATCCATGTCTATCAATAGCTGAGGGGTGGGGGCCAGGATGAAGGTGCCAGACTCTGCTTGGTGGTGCCCAGTGACAGGACAAGGCACAACAGGTCCAAGACAGAACCCAGGAGGTTCCACCTCCAGATGAGGAGAAAGTTCTCTGGTGTGAGGGTGCTGGAGGCCTGGAGCAGGCTGCCCAGAGAGGTTGTGGACTCTCCTTCTCTGGAGACTTTCCAACTGCACCTGGATGTGTTGCTGTGTGACCTGCCCTGGGTGCTCCTGCTCTGGCAGGGGGGTTGGGCTGGATGCTCTCTGGAGGTCTGTTCCAACACTATCATTCTGTGATGGTTGTGTGATGATAATATCTGAGGGGTGGGTGTCAAGTGGCTGGGGCCAATCTCTTTTGGCTTAGCAGCAATAAGCCAATGAGCAACAGCTACAAACTGGAACAGAGAAGGTTTCAGCTCAACATGAGGAGAAACTTCTCTACAGCGAGGGTGACAGAGCCCTGGAGCAGGTTGCCCAGAGAGGTTGTGGAGTCTCCTTCTCTGGAGACTTTCAACTCCACCTGGATGCCTTCCTGTGTGAACTACTCTGGGGAATGCTGCCTTGGCAGAGGTTTGGGCTGGATGATCTCTGGAGGTCCCTTCCATGCTCTCTGATCCTGTGGTGGGAGTGCAAAAGCAAGCATATGTTTGCTGAGGAGGCAGGCAGGAAACCAGCCCTGCAAGGAGGATTTGAATGAATTCTGCCTCCAGTTACCAAGGAGATTGTTTAAATGAAGCTAAAATAGGAAGAACTAAGTGGTGGAGAAGAATGTGACATGGAAGAGCCCTGGAGTGCTTTTGTGAGAGCTGAGCGGGGTCCCTGGTGCGGGCTTGACCTTGTGCTGCAGTTCTTCTCCTCTTCCTGGGGGAAGGAATCCATCCTTCACTTTGCCTGCAGCTGGGTGGAATGCCATGGAGCCTCTCGGGGGGCAACAGAGAAGAGGCCTCACCCATGGAGGGCTCAGCTGTGCCTCTGCTACATTTATGGCACCTGTGGCAGTGGGACACAGCACTTGGTGCCCTCAGCCCAGACCTGTCTTTGCATGTTCAGGGAGTCAGAGGAGACCTGCCTGTGGCAGCGAACTGAACCCAGCTACAATCATAGCATCATAGAATGGTAAGGTTGGAAGGGACCTCAAAGCTCATCCAGTTCCAACCCTCTGCCATAGGCAGGGACACCTCCCACTAGTATAGGTCACTCAAGCCTCCTCCAACCTGGCCTTGAACACCTCCAGGGAGGGAGCAGCCACAACCTCCCTGGGCAACCTGTGCCAGGTTCATCTGGTCTTAAGCTGCGCAGTGTAGTTAGAGGAGGCCATGAAGGTGATTCAAGGGCTGGAGCACTTTCCCCATGAAGGCAGTAGTTAGAGGAGGCCATGGAGATGATCCAAGGGCTGGAGCACCTTCCCCATGGAGACAGGCTGGGAGAGTTGGGGCTGTTCAGCCTGGAGAAGAGAAGGCTCCAGGGAGACCTTAGCCTTTGAAGGACAGCTGGAGAGGGACTTTTTTACAAAGGCCTAGAATGAGAGGGTGAGGAGCAATGGCTTCAAGTTGGAAGGAGCTGGATTTAAGTTAGGCATTAGGAAGAAATTCTTCACCGTGATAGGGGCAAAACACTGAAAGAGGTTGCTCAGAGCAGTTGTGGAGGCTCCATCTCTGTCAATGTTCAGTGCCAGGTTGAATGGGGTTTTGAGCAGCTTAGTCTAGCAGGAGGTGTCCCTGGCCATGGTAGGGGGTTAAACCACTGAGAGGTAGAAACACAACTGGGCAGTGCACTCAGAACTGGAACAAAGCCTGCAGGAATTGCCTTTGGCCCCAGAGAGCTGTGCTGGTGGTGTTGAGGACAAAAGGGTCTTTTAACAAGTGCCTGTCAGGAGCCAAGGAAGCTCTAGCAAGGAGTGGTAAGAGGAAAACAAATTGACCAAACCAATCAACCAGGTCATAAAGGGTTGCCTCTTGTATCCTGCCTCTCATCCTCTCTGAGCCTCATCAGCCTTTCCTTCAGGCAGGCCTAGGTGCTGCTTGGGGGACATCAGTGCTTTCAAGGAGAAGTGTGGCCAGCAGGATGAGGGAAGTGATTCACCTCCTCTACTCTGAGATCCAGAAACCCCCATCTGGAACTCTGCACCTAGCTCTGGTGCCCCCAGCATAAGAGGGACGTGGGGCTGCTGGTGCTGTGCTCCACAACCTCCCTGGAGGTGTTCAAGGCCAGGTTGGATGAGGCCTTGAGTGACCTGTACTAGCGGGAGGTGTCCCTACCTATGGCAGGAGGGTGGAACTGGATGATCTTTGAGGACCCTTCCAACCTTACCATTCTATGATTCTATGATTCTCTCTAGTAACAGTGGATAGTAGGAGAGGAAATGGCCTCAAGTTGCCCCAGGAGAGGTTTAGGTTGGACAGTAGAAGAAGCTTCTTGATTCAAGAGTTCCTGAGGACTGGAGCAGGTGGTTGAGGTGAGCCAAAGAGACAGAGATGTGCTGAAGGCCATGGGTTAGCACCAGGTTAGGTGCAGCTGGACAATGGTTAGAGCTGATGATCTGAAAGGTGTTTCCAACCCAGACAATCCTGAATGAGAGAGCTGTGAGGCCACACAAGGCAGTCAAGTCTGCCCCCCTTTTGCAGGCTGCAAAGCAGGAAAAATCTAAGTAGCAAGCAGTGAAGGAGCCTCCAAAGGCACCCAGAGGACAGCAGCAGCAGCAGCAGGAGAGCTGCTGCATCCCAGCACCATGGCCCCAGGGGCTCATGTTTGGCTGAGCCAAGCTGCCTGGGCACAGCTGCTGCAGCCTTGGCCTGGGAGCTGTCTGTGGATGTGATAAGTTGCTCATGGGTGCTGTAACCCCAGAGGATATCTCTGCAGTGGGAAATGTCTCCCAGTTTATTGGCACTGTTGTGGCAGGATGTCAGGGCATGGAAAGAAGGAGAAAGGGAGCTGGTGAAGTTGGAATGGTGCTGCATGGATTGACTGAGGGTGTTTAGCTGGCTGCCTCCTTCTCTGAGAGCTACACAATGCATTAAAGCAGATGCACTTCAGTGTTAAAAAAAAAAAAAAAGGATCCTTCAGTCATGTTCCTAGCTGCCAGAGAGCCTGGAGGGCTGTAAGTGATGCCCCATATGAAATGATTGCTCTCACTGACCTTTGGAGGAAAGCTCCAGGCTGATTCATGAAGATGAGGTTTCCATTTCTACACCTGGGACAAACAGCTTCAGAGATCCACAGATTTATGGGTTGGAAGGGACCTTAAAAGCTCATTCCAGTTCCAACCCCCCTGTGTCATGGGCAGGGATACCTCTCACCAGCTCAGGTTGCTCAATGCCTCATCTGGCCCTGAACACCTCCACAGAAGGGGCATCGACAGGCACAGGACTTTGATGCTCTTCCAGAGATCTGATCTTCTCAAGCCTAGGGGCTATGGCACTCCAGATCACACAGAGACATCCAGGCTGGCAAAGCCCCTCAGAATCAACCAAGCCAAACTCTGCTCAACAAGATTCACTTAAAGCCATACCCCCAAGCACCACATCAAACCACCCTTAAGCACATCCAGGCTGGGTGACTCCACCACTCCCTGGGCAGCTCATGCAAGTGCCTGACCACACTCTCTCCATGAAAATAGTTTTCCTAATGTCTAATTTAAACCTCTCCAGTCTCAGCTTGAGGCCTTGAACACCTCCACAACCTCCCTGGGTAACCTGTGCCAGTGTCTCCTCACCCTCACTGCCAAGAATTTCTTCCTCACCTCCAGTCTCATCCTGTTCCTCATGCTTCAATCCATTCCCTCTCATCTTGTCACTGCAAACCCTTGCCAAAAATCCCTTCTTGGCTCATGTCCTTGCAGGCTGACAGCAGAACATGGCTCCAAGCTCCTGGAAAGCCTGAGGACAATGCCCCGGGTGTACTCCAGGTGGGTGACAGTTTACAGGCAATGTGCACTGTCAGAAAAGCAACAAACAGAACTCATCTCCAGCTGAGGAGAAAAGAGGACCCTGCACATTGAGCTTGGACCTGGCAGAACCCTCAGGAAGGAGGGAAGACCATGGCTTCTCTTGGGGCAAGAAGATGCCCTTTCCCAGCTGGAAGAGCTGGCCCATAGACACTGGCCAGAGGGATTTGTGGTCATTTGTGGCTGTGGCTTAGCACCCAGCTTGGTATTTAGCTAATGGTTGGACTCGATGATCTTAAAGGTCCTTTCCAAAGTCTTCTGGAGTGGGTCCAGTGGAGGCCATGAAGATGCTCAGAGAGCTGGAGAACCTCTGCCATGGGGACAGGCTGAGGGAATTTGGGCTGTTGAGCCTGGAGAAGAGAAGGTCTCCAGGGAGACCTTTGAATAGCCTTCCAGTATCTGAAGGGGGCTACAGGAAGGCTGGGGAGGGACTATTGACAAGGTCTTGCAATGACAGGACAAGGGGCAATGGGTTTGAACTGGCAGAGGGGAGCTGGGGTTTAGAAGGACTTGGAGTGATAGGACATGGGGGAATGGATTGAAGCTTGAGGAGGGCAGGTTGAGACTGGAGATGAGGAAGAGATTCTTGCCAGTGAGGGTGGGGAGACACTGGCACAGGTTGCCCAGGGAGGTTGTGGATGACAGAATCACAGAATGTGATCTTTGAGCAGTCCTTTTGCTTTCTCTTCCCCAGTTTGCCAATCCCAAGGCAGTCAGCAAACCGCTGTGGCTGCCGACTGAACTTAGCTGCTAAGCTACACAGAGCCACCAGTGACTGTGGCTCTGAAAATAGATATTTTTACCCATCCCCTCCACTCCCCTTGACTGATCTGGGCACAAATGCTTAGTGATTGTTACCTGGCAACCGTGGTAAAAACGTACTGAGCCACAAGTGGCTACAAGGGATGATATTACCAAATTAAGCACAGTGATGCCATAACTCTTAAGTCCTGAGTGGAACAAATAATTAAATAGATTCCTTTTTTTTTTTTTTTTTAAATCCCCCTCTTTTTTTGTTTTGTTTTGCTTTGCTTTTCTTTTCTTTTGTTTTGCTTTGCTTTTGTTTTGTTTTATTAATAGTTAATTTTTGTCTGTATTGGGAAAGTAAAATTATCTTGCTTCATTGTGACTTGATCAAGACCACAAAGTTTGGGGTTTTTTGGGGTTTTTTTTGGGGTTGTTTTTTTTTAAATTCATAGAATAATTAAGGTGGGAAAGACTTTCAAGATCAAAAAGTTCATTCACAACCCAACTACCACTAAGCCAAGAATGAAGACGTGAAATAAGGTTTTGACCTATGAATTACTAAAGAATTGTAACTACTCTGCCCTGCTGAGACCAAGGAAAAAATGTGCGTCCAGCAGATCTAAGGAGGTTCTTCTCCCCCTCTACTCTGCCTTGCTAAGACCACATCTGGAATGCTGTGTCCAGTTTTGGGCTCCCCAGTTCAAGAGAGACAGGGACCTGCTGGAGAGAGTCCAATGGAGAGCCACAAGGATGCTTGTGGCACTGGAACATCTCTGTGATGAAGAGAGACTGAGAGCCCTGGGGCAGTTCAGTCTTCAGAAGAGAAGGCTGAGAGGGAATCTGATCATTGTCTATCAATAGTTGAGAGGTGGGGGTCAGGATGAAGGTGC
>VWYK01008293.1:155-13704 GCA_013399775.1 Semnornis frantzii | reverse complement strand
TACCACACAAATGAGCAACACATAGGCAGATCACCCTGTCAGCAATGCCAAAAGAACTGCAGCAGCTAATGCAAGCAAAGTCCAGTCTGATGTGTTGTTACCCAGAAGGAATTTACAAATGGCACCTCCCAAACTGCACAGCTGGCTGTAATTTTCCCATAAACTGTACATGTAAAGAATGTGGCAATTAGGGATGACCAGGCAGCACTAGGTGTTCAAGAAATGTGTGGATATGGTACTTTAGGATATGATTTAATGGCCGTGGTGGGGTTAGGTTGAGTTGAAAACGACTCTATGATTTCCCCTTACACCCATTGCCTCATCACAGCTAGCTACTGAACAAAGGGCAAACAGAGCTTGGACCTCATCTCCACGATCACCACCCACCCAACACTGAAATTCTCCCCTGAATGACTAACTCTCCATTTTGGAACATGATACTTCATTGTCAGCTATACCACTTCTTACAAATGCAGGCATGCAGAATGTATTGCACCTCAGAGCACAGTATGCAGCACAGCAAAGCTTCTGTCCTGTACTCAGTCTTGATACAACTGTGCTGCCACTCGTATGGCTACGATCAAGCAAAACCCCATGCTGCTACATGTTACTGTCCCAATGCCAAGATGCAAACAGCAAATAACAGTATATAGATGGTATGATGTCTTTGTTTAGCTTCTTCCAGGCCTGCACTCATCTCAAACTGGTTTTCTCTTTCATGTTAACTACTCAGAACTTCCTCAGAACATCCCAGGATTATAGCCCAGACTACACAGAATATGTACAGGGAATTAATAGAGAGTTCAGTTGCCTAACTTAGTGTTGAGATTTTTGTGCCCCAAAAGGTAAAATCTGTGCATAATGATAGCACATGTTGGCACTTAAGCCTCCTTATAAATCTAGCCCTTATTCTCATAGTGCCTCTTACTTACTTGTGCCTCAATTATGGAGCCTCTGAGACCAAATAACTCATTTCTCAAGAGAATAGAGAGGTCTAAAGGCCCAGAGAGTGAACAGACCTTACAGATACATTTATAGGGTATGTCTCTTCTGTCCCAAAACAATCATATCATGCAAGAGAGGTTAAGAGTGGCAAAGGAAGCTATGTTTATCAATTTAATTCAGTACCTTCCTTTTGTGTTAGTGTGAAACAGAGATTACTGGAAATAAACAACATCCCACAAGACAAGGGGGGTCAAAGTACACAGATCTGTCATTTGTTTTCTTCTCACACCGCAGCAGCATTAAAATAGCATTCTATGAGGTGATGTAAAACCAAATGCCACTATGTCTCACAAGACCATCACTTGTGGGTCACATTAAAAAGTGTCTAATAATGCTGAGTAGTGTGGCTATCAGCACTGCTCCCTTTTGCTCAATAGTTGGGGCAGTATTTGAAAAGTTGCAGCAGTTTTAAGTAAACTTCAGTATCACAGCCACTTCCACTCCCATTTCATTATGCTCCTGGGTAGTGCAGCTTGAGAACACTGTCTTGACTTCCTTCAGTAACTGTATGTGAGATTCTTACCAGAGGCAAACCCTCCATGACTTCAAGTGACAAAATTATCCAATGAGCTTGATTAGCCATCAGGCAATGAACCAATTCTTGTCATAAAATAATGGTCTTCCACCATTTTCTTTAAAAACAGAAATGAAAACAAACAAAAACCCCAACCCAAAACCCTACTCTGCTCCCAGTCTGGATTCCTTAGCAAAATTACATTTGAGAATGACACCATTACCTGACATACAGCTAAAACCATTCCTAGCAAACATCTATGGTAATAACCTGAAGACCTCTCCTGCTCTAGACCCATCCAAGAAGACCAGCAGACATTTTTTCATGTTGTCTATTTACAGTTACCTACCCAGGCAGACAGTCTGAGATCTGGGTACTGAACAGGCACATTGACAGATGAAGCTGGAGATTTGGAGTCCTGCTAAGACTCTCTCCTTGGGTACATGGCAGAAACTCTTTACTCTGTGTCTAATCTACTTTGGTCCGTATAGTGCCCACCCTTAGCCTCCACTGCCTTTCAAGAAATCCTACAACTTTAAGTGCAGATAGGCAGAAAATGTCAAGACTGCATCAAAAAGTAGAAGTTGAAACTAAGGAATGAATCAGCTTGACTGGTTACATGTCAGACTAGAAACACACACCTCTGGAAAAAAATGCCCTATTTCTGAGGCCATGCTGCCATATTCCAAGGGCAAGCACTGAAAGCTCTTCTCTTGAAGGAAAATCAATATGCAAGCAAGCACATTCGAAAGCAGGTAAGATGCCTGACATTAACCTAGTGATCTGGATATTCAAGTGTCCACAAATACAGACTAGAGTTTCTTTTCCAACTTACTGGAATGTTCATGGTTTATATTAAATTAAAAACATTAAAAGTCCATTTCTGTAACTTATGTGCAAACTTCTCTATTTCTTCTGTGCTTTCTCAATTTATTAAGTACACTGTTTCAGGAAGTTTGTGAAATTAAAAAATAGTCCACTTCAGAAACCTAGGATAAACATTACATTTAAATGTTTACATTCAGATGCTAGCATCTGCATTAGGTTACAAGAAGTTAAGGAGTACTCCTGAATTTTCTTTTTAAAATTGTTTTGGCCAAGAGAAAATACTTTTCTGTCCTACTGACAGATTAAAAAATGAAAATCAAACAAGGACAATTTTTTGTGGAGGTTTGGTTTTTGTTTGGTTGGTTTTTGTTTTTGAAGCACTGACATACAACAAAAATGCATTCACCCTTTATAGGCTGAATCTATACATGTTCTTCATGTTGTGAGCAGAAAAGCAGAGTTAAATGCAGCATTCTGTGATGAGCCCATGTTAATAACCACAATCTAGTTTTTGTACAATTTGTTAAGTGACAGAATGAATTAGGAATATCAAGCAATGCATCTTTCAGTGTACAGTCACTCCTCCAGTTGAGGAGGAATGACTGTTGGGGATGCAGGTACCCAAGGCCACCTCCAGCAGGTTCTACTCCCCACAACACCTGATTCCTTTTAGAGCAGCTGCTGGCTGAGAAAAAATGAGCTTTGCCTTTGCCTGTTCTCACCTATTCGCTCAGAATCAAGAGTTTCCACCAGCAGCCTGCCCTGTGGCTCTGTACTCGCACTTCCCTAGATGAGTTCATGCTCATTTGGGAACATGCTCTCTCTGCATTAGTGCACAATATTATACTTATCAACCACCTTATGAAAATATTGAAAGAAGGCAAACAGATCCACATACATTCTATGTAGGACAATGGTAAAATTCACTAAAATATTCTAAGTTTTGGTACTCCTTTTACAGACTTTTGTAGCCTCAACAACCTGTATGGGTTTCCTCTGCTTACAAGAGGTTACTGATTATTCAGGGGTTCTCACACATTTCAGTAAAGCATAAACCCATTCTCCTATACATTTGGTCAGAAAAAAAAAATTACATGAGACAAAATTGTCTTAAATTCTAACATGGTCCTGGACTTTAGATACTAAAGGGATTTTTTAAACATTGCAGGCAAACAATGCTACATTGAGTGCCTCACAACCCTTCATGCACATATTGCTACAGAGTCACTGCAAGATGGAGATCACAAGTATTTCATTTTACCAAGTTACAGCATGAGCTCAGGCATACAGTACAATCTACTCCAAGGCACACAAAGATTTAGCCCAATTTGTCTCAACTCTCACAGTCCTATTTTTAATTCCTGGATGATTCTTTTTTTCTTAAAGGATGATTATCAAAGGATGCGATTAGAAAAGACAAAGTCTACAAAGGCTACTTCTGACCAAAATTCCTTTGTCTTGTGGACAAACCCACAGAGTTTTTTGGTGGTTTTGTTTGTTTGCTTTTGGTTTTTTTTTCCCCCCACAGTTAAGTATCTCTTTTTTGCTATTAAAGCAAGAGGCTACTTATAAATCAAACTGCTCACATAAAATGAGTAGGATTTGATTGATAGAAAATAGCAGTCAAGTAATAATAACATACACTATCTTGGAAATCAAAATTACTGATCAACAAAAATAATTTTTTTTAAAACTGAGAATTATGATTAAGCTTCCTTTTGATACAAAGGAAAAAAGTGACAGTTTCATATCATGGTAAGTTTCATCTCACAGTCTAACTGGAATTTGCACAGCTTAGCTTTCCAGACTAAAAAACTGCAACTTTCAGGTCTGCAAAGTACAATTGGTTACATGCATTTGATTACTCACTCTACAAAGACAGAAGCCAATGTCAAGTTACACTAAGAGAAAGTCATCTTTAGAAAACATTGCAACTGTTAAATCTCCAATACACAATTTGTGGAAGAAAAATCAGGCTGGTTTTACAGAGGAAAAAACCTTTACTACCTAAAGCGTACTCCATAAAAATTCTAACATTGAGACAAAAGCTAAGTTTACCCCTTCACCTATAAAAATATTATTATTCTCGGCTCTGTAAAACTGTTTTGCCCTGGAATGCAGAACACAAAATGTCAGTTTCTAGCCAGAAGTAAATATAAAGTAGGGTTTCCGAAATTAATGCTTACAACTTCTTGGTTTTTGCTTTTACGTTTTTTAAATGGCACATATGTTTATAGCCTGACCTTTGTACACTTTCCAAATGAAAACAAATCACACAAATAATTTAAAAAAAAAAAAATCAAAGAAATATATTTCTGCAATAATCAGACTCCTATTACTGAGTGGCAGTTACAGTAATACGTAACTGCTGCCAGCGTAATATCAATTATGTTTCTATTTTTGGTGCTTGGGGAGAAAGAGTGTGCTTCCACAGAACCTGACCTGCCATTTTTTAATTAGTTTCAGCATAAACTACTCAAAAATTGTAAACAAGTAAGAGGAATTTTGTTTTGCAAGTAATAAACCAAAGAAACAAAAAAAGGCAGTTAATAAGGGCTGTTGTATGGTCTATTGCTATTAGTTGCTGTCTACTTCATTTCAAGAAAACTGCTTCCTGCTTTATTTATTTTGCCTTGGTTCACAGGAAAAGTTTATATCCCTACATTATCCATCTGCTTCATAGTAGCTTCTGAACTTGCTGAACAATTTCAATTAAATTTAACAATTATAAAAAGCCTCAAAGGGAAGCAGTTCCTACTAATCCATGAAAATTAGGATCTTGCATCAAACTAACATCTATCATGAAGTAAAAGTCACAAATTCAGCATTAGTCTGACTCATTTGGCCTGCCTGCCAGCTAATCAGTACTAGACAGCTCTGACAGATCTGAACCAGGCACTCAGGTGCTGTCCCTATCTGAACACTATCCTGCACCTTCAGTAATGTGCTCTGTGGATAAAGCTAAAAGTTGCATGCGTAGGATAGACAGTTCATGTCACACACCAGCTGGCCCTTTCAGGCCATGAATCATAAAATGGTAAGGTTGGAAGGGACCTCAAAAATCATCTAGTTCCAACCCCCTGCCATAGGCAGGGACACCTCCCACTAGCACAGCTCACTCAAGGCCTCCTCCAACCTGGCCTTCAACACCTCCAGGGAGGAAGCAGCCACAAACTCCCTGGGAAACCTGTGCCAGTGTCTCACCACCCTCACTGCAAACAACTTCCTCCTAACATCCAGTCTAAATTTCCCCTCTGCCAGTTTAAACCCATTGCCCCTCATCCTGTCATTCCCAGACTTTGTCAATAGTCCCTCCCCAGCCTTCCTGTAGCCCCCTTCAGATACTGGAAGGCTACTATGAGGTCTCCTGGAAGCCTTCTCTTCTCCAGGCTGCAGAGCCCCAACTCTTGTAGCCTGTCCTCATGGCAGAGCTGCTGCAGCCCTCTGAGCATCTTTGTGGCCTCCTCTGCTCCAACAGTTCCATGTCCTTCGTGTGCTGGGGGCTCCAGAACTGTACATGTTTTGATTTTACACTAACTGAACTAAACGTATACCAACCAACCAACCAGAGAACTGGAATATATTCATTCCATTCATGTAGAACCACAAAACTGATAGATTAGTAAGTGAGATATACAGGTAAATACTGCAGATAATTTTTTTTTGCCAAGAATTGAAGTCAGTAGTATCTAAGAATTGGGTCTTTGTGGTCATAAGGGCCAACAGTATCCTGGGGTGCATTAAGAAATGTACGTCCAGCACCTCCTCTGGAGAGGTTCTTCTCCCCCTCTATTCTGCCCTGCCAAGACCACACCTGGAACACTGCATCTAGTTTTGTATTTGCCAGCTCAAAAGAGACAGGCATATCCTGAATAAAGTCCAATGTAGAGCTTGGGGGACTTGAACACCTCTCCTATGAAGAAAGACTGAAAGACCTGGGACTGGAAGAAAGGACTGAGAGGGGATCTTATTAACATCTATAAATATCTGAGAGGTGACTGTCAGGATGAAGGTGATGGTCTCTTTTCAATGGTGCTCTGTCATAGGACAAGGGACAACAGATAGAACCTCCTGTGTTCCAGCTTATAAGTCAACATGAAGAAAAACTTCTTTACTGTGAGGGTGACAGAGCACTGACACAGGTTGCCCAGAGATTGTGGAGTCTCCTTCTCTGGAGACTTTCAAACCACACCTGGATGCATTCCTGTGTGGCCTGTTCTAGGTGATCCTGCTTTGGCAGGGTGGCTGGACTTGCTGATCTCTTGAGGTTCCTTCCAACCACCTAACAGTTTGTGATTCTGTAAGAATAAATAACCACCTATCTGCTTTCAGACCAATTTTTCATATATGCAAAGCCATTAAATAATATTTCCTGTAGTTTGAAGCAACAAGAATTAAGGCTGTTAACTCTGTATTTAAATTACCTCACCATTGCTTAAATAATGTAGTGGTGAAGGTTAGATCAGAGTTTCTCATGTTTGAGTACCTATTAAAAACCAATAGAGGCAGACAAATTATCAGCTAAAAGATGGTTTTTAGAGCAAGATGCCAAACATTACTCAACATTATTGAACAAAATGGGTGGAAAAAGAAAACACTACACATTAAAAGCAAGGGGGAAAAAAAAGAACAGAAAATAAAACAATGACTGGTCTAGTACTAAAAAAAGGCTCGTGAAGAAGCAGATCTCTAAAGGTGCTCGATCCTAACCCCTTAATTTCCACAGAAATTAAGCATAACTGGGTAAACAAACTGTTTAATAGTATCTATTACTGAAAACCTAGGTTTTTCAAAACTCATTCATGATGAAAAAAAGTATTTTTATTAGAATAGTAGAAAACACTGCATTCAAAGCCTGAAGAATATTTTCATGTGTGCCTATAGTACACATTCTAATTGCTTCTGACTGTAAGTGTGATGAGTATCACAAACACCATGCTGGAGGAGAAAAAAAAAAAATCCTCAGGACAATCCCAGCTCTCCATTAGGAAAAGTTTGTGTCATTAAAACTCTTATCCATTATTAATTCAGGAAGAGTGTTTAAACATACTTACTAGTTTGTAAATATTCATTTGCAAAATGTTAAAAACCAAAACTTCTAAAAATTTCTTGAGCAATGCCAACTTCAATAACTTGTGACATTAGTCTGTACATTTTAATCAAATGATGGCCCAATGATGGAGTTCCTTAAACATCAATGAAAATTAACACTTTCAGAGACAGGAGCACAAAGCAACAAGTTAAGGAGTGAAAGTAAGAGTAAACAAATTAGAATGATCAAATCAGTGCAGTGATGATATAAACTCATTTGTGGGGTCATCCAGTGCAAGGGCACAACAATGCTGTCACAGAGAGCTTGAGTTCAAGTTAGTCCATGCACTGTGACAGTTACAAATTCCTTATAACTCATGGCAATGGATTTTATTTTTCACACTAGTATTACAAATCTATCATTAAAACAGAAGAGGAAAATACAATACTTTCAGCCTGCACTCTCAGGTTAGCAAGTCTGAATGTTTACACTTAGTTCCAGCTTGTATTCATCCCAACATTTAGGATTTTATACATTTTTATTTTTAGTCTGTACCGAGGAATGTTTTCTTTCCAGTGTTGGCCAAGGATTTCTTTTCTTCCTGTCTGGTATGTTTTACAACAGACATGTCTGCTAAAGAGTTATGCTATGAAGAGACTACCACTATTTACAAGAAGACATTTTTTACATCTGCATCATAGGGCTTCAGAAGGCGTTCGGGATGTTTCAAAGATCTTTGTACAAGCAGGATGGTATGGGGAACAACTCTGAGAAGGAAAGATAATGTTACTTCTACTTCTTTCAAAAATCTGTTTTATACAGCAATTTTCTAGTCCCTCCATTAAGGAAGCCTTCATAATATTTACTAATTGGTCCTTTCAGCCCAGTTTGACAAAAAACACTTTAGTCAAGTAACTGGAACAGTACGTGTAAGAAAGCTATTCTCATTATCAGCTTTTACCTATTCAAGCTCTCAGCTTCATATTCTTGCTCTGATGATTTTTTAATAGTAATATCATTAAGCAGAGCAATTTAAGAGGCAAACAGACAACTGAAAAACATTTTCTGTTGTTACAGCATGTTTTTTATCACTCCGCCATTCATTACCCAGAATGTTACAGTACAACAAGGTAAAGCTGGCTAAATTAAAAATTGCCTTTTTTTTTTTTTTTTAATTCTTTCATTGCTTATCATTTCCTTATTTTATCAGTAGTCCATAAACTACTTTCCTGAGCAGCTATGATAAAAGGAGGCCTTTTATAGAAAGGATGGCAAACTGCCACATGGCTGTTGTTCGGTTCACGCTGGATAACTTGCACCTAGAACCTGTATTTTACTCCCATGTGCTTTAGACATCCATGCCTGTCTATAGCTCCCTTCACTTCAGATATCACTTTAATGTGTGATATGATTATCATTTAAAATGCTGAATGAGGCACTGGGCATTTAAATAACATGATCTTTTTGATGTAGCCTCTAAACCATGTTTTAAGTTACTCGCTGCATCGATTTAAATCTAGGTTCATGTATTACATTGCACAGAGACTGCAAATAGAAATTCTGTGAGAGTACTTCTGCTATTTTTATCACCAAATGCACAAAGTCTCGAAATAGAGCTCTTTGAGGTTTTAAATGAAAAATAAAATTGACAAGCATGAAGTCTTTTCTCATGGAAAAACGTAGTAACATCAATCTGAAAAGTAAAAAGAAAAATCAAGAAAAAACAAAGGGCACTCAAAGCCAAACTTCACTCTCTGCAACAGTATCTTGTTTAGTATTGACTGGAAACTGATTTACAGAACAAAAACATATTCTATAAAGAAAATGATTAATTTTAACTCCTAAGCCTACAATTACTTGTCATGATCAAAATTCACAGTGAGAACATCCTGTTCAGTTCCATAAAGTAAAAAAAAAATGATCATTCCTACCCAGCAAGTGAAAGGGTTAGGGTTTTCAGTATAAAACCCTCTACATAAAGCTACCTGTCATCATTCAATATCCCAAAGAGAAGGAAGAAAAACAAGTATGTATTTTCTTTATAATTCAAACAATACCATAACTGATGGGTGTTCTGGGCATTAATATGTACTTACACAAGTGTACCAGATTTACCTGGCACATAGTAACTCATGCATACATGGACTCCATCTTTTGTGCATCCAAACCCACATAACAGTCTAAAATATAAGAAAGACTATGTGATAAATACATTAGGCCCAGTCAGATCACCTCTTTTCCTTCTAATTCATGATAAATAAAAACCTATGGCAGCATCAGAATACTGAGCCATTTTAAATGGCTCTTTTCCTTAAAGCCTTCTCCCTCCTTCAAAAAGCACTCCCCTTTTTAAAGCACAAAACTCCTCTATAATTACACTCAGTTAAAGCTTAAGAGAGCAGCTCAAACCTGCAGCAGGATCAGGTTTTTTCTACAGTATAACTTCAAAGCCTTCCAATGAAAATAAAAGTTAGTGAAATAACCACTGTGGTTTTTATTAAGCACTAAAGGACACTTCCCAGTGTTTATTATGTACTACTAATATTTCATTTTTCCATCAGCAACAAAACCATCTTAACTCTAGGAAAGTGCCAACTGTATCCATATGTCTACTGATCCTCTTGATGATGACAACTGTTATTTTTTGAAACAGAAAACAGTTGAGAACAATTTGGATTCTCCATGAAAAACTCTAGCTGAAACTTTCACTGTACACACTCATTAGAAGGCAAAGAGTTTTCAGACATGGCAATGTGACAAACAACCATGTTAAAATATTTTAAAAGCTCTTTCAGCATCAGATGACCAAGTTCACATTCATCAAATGGACTAACCACTAGTTTTAAGTTAAAATTTGTGTTTATGCTCTTCTGAAATATGTTTCAAAGGGAATTTGAGGCGAAAATTTGGGGCAAATATGGTATGCATACATGTTGAGAGCAGGGCTATAGAGAAAATAAGAGCAGGTAATTTAACTCTTTCACATGTGCTCTATATGCACTTTTATCATCTTCTTGTTACTTCAGTTCTGTCCCTCCTCCTTCCCCTTGCTCTTACTTTTTTGCATTTTCCTTACCAGTCACTGACTCTTTTTCTGCTTCTGCATTCTGCCTTCCACGCTGTCTTCTTTCTTTCATCACAATCCTGACAAATGAAATATCCAAATCTAGAGGTCACCTGATACTGGAAAACAAGAAGTGGGGCAGCAGCCTGTACCTTGATTAATCTGTACCTTGTGAACGAAATGTGTGATTTCTAAACCATATGTTCCAGATTTACAGGAGCAGCAGTAAGTCTGCAGATATTTGACTGTTTAAGGTAGATTTCCCTCAGACAGTTCTCACTGGACAGAGATAGAGAACAGAATGCAATGTTCTTGCTTAACAGGTCAGGAATAAACTCTGATAGATAGGTATCAGAGGCTAGGCTGGATGAGGTTTTAGCCAGCCTGATCTAGGGTAGGGTGTCCCTGCCCATGGCAGGGAGGTTGAAACTAGATGATCCTTGTGGACCTTCCAACCTGACTGATTCTATGATTCTATATAGATATTAAAGCAAGCTTAACTTACTGACAGATGTAGATGCAGATGAGTGACTAGCTCTAGGCTATTATGTTTTTCATAACTTCAATACAAGTACATTCTAAACCCAGGTAATTTCTTAGTGTCCATGCATTAATCTTTATTCTAAAAGTCACTAAAAAAATTGGACTAGATGATCTCCAGAGGTCCCTTCCAAACCTCATCATTCTGTGATTGTCAACTGTTTTTCCATTCAGGTAAATCAATAAATGGGATTAAACAAACTGGAACAAGTTGCCCAGGGAGGTTGTGGCTGCTCCCTCCCTGGAGGTGTTCAAGGCCAGGCTGGAGGAGGCCTTGAGTGAGCTGTGCTAGTGGGAGGTGTCCCTGCCTATGGCAGGGGGTTGGAACTAGATGATCCTTGAGGTCCCTTCCAACCTTACCATTCTATGATTCTACAAATATAGGGAATAAAAATATTAAGGTTTCTTTGGGAAACTGTACCAAATTCAGCAAGCAACACAAAACTCTCAGAGCCTTCTTGAGGAAGCCAATTTTCCTTTAAAACAGACATGATACGTGCAAGAAAGAGTGGTGGTGTGTGTTAGTACTGATGCTGTTTTGTACCTTACTATTCATAATGTAATCATTACAAACCCATGCCAACAACATTTCCTGTAAGTACTGAATTCATGCTGTTTTCTTCTGAGCTAAGCAGTCGGCCAAAAATCAGTTTCACCTTGTTTCTTTACAGAAAAAGAAGCTCCTGTCAAAAATACAGGAAGCCATTACTGCAAAAAGGTCTGTTATTCTTAAGACTTACAGCAAAGATTGAAAGCTTTGTGGTATATTACCAGGTAAGAGTGGTGAGTAACCACCCCCTGACCATCAAGGCCCACTGAACCCATCCACGCAGCTAAAATCCTTTCCCCTCCCAGAAGCTGTGTTCTTCCCAAACACTTACCCTGAATGGTCTTTTACACACACTAAGCTCTGAATCACAGGTGAACAGTTCAGTAACATGCAAGAAAATGAGCCCAAAGCCTTGCTGAGGAGTACAACAACTCACTCTCAAAGGACTTGCCAAACTAAAAACCTTCTCTTTTCTAAGTTGCATACACAGTAAGGTAGCTCCAGTCTGGGTCTGATTACATTTGTCATAGAATCAGAATGGTTTGAGTTGGTAAGAGCTTTAAAGATCATCTAGTTCCACCTCCCTGCTACAGGCAGGGACATCTTCCACTAGACCACACTCCTCAAAGACCCAAGCTGGCCTTGAACACTGCTAAGGAGGGGGCATTCACAACAACTCAGGGCAACATGTTCCAGTGTCTCATCAACCCAATGAAGAATTTCTTCCTCACATGTAATCTAAATCTATTCTCTTTCAGTTTAAAACTGTTAGCCCTTGTACTACATACAATTCCCTCTCTGCCTTTCTTGTAGGGCCCCTTTAGGTACTGGAAGGCTGCTGTAAGGCCTCCCCAGAGCCCACTCTTCTCCAGGCTGAACAAGCCCAACTCTCTCAGCCTGTCTTCATAGGACAGGTGTTCCAGCCTTCTAATCATCTTCATAGCCCTCCTCCAGACCTGCTCAAAAGATCCATGTACTCCTTATGTTGAGGGTCCCAGAGCTGGACACAGTATTCCAGGTCTCACCAGAGCAGAGAGGGAGTATTACACCTTTGACCTTCTGGCCACGTTTCTTTTGATGCAGTCCAGAACACAGTTGTTTTTCTGGTCTGCAAGCACACATTGCTGGCTCATGTTAGACTTGGAGATGTTGAGTGATGAGAAGCTTTTCTCTCCGGCTGTGACCCACAAGCAGGGCTTTGCACTTAGCTTTGTTGAACCTCATAAGGTTTGCAAAGGCCCACCCTCTAAGCCTGTCAATGTCCTTCTGGGTGGCATCCTTTCCTCCTGTGTGTCCTTATAATCATAAAAGCAATGCATTGTGTCTTTTTATTGTATCATCTGAGTGTAGAAATCAATCAAACTTCATTCCTGAAGTCATCTAAGCACACATTAGATATACAGATAATTTGGATATATACATTTTGGATATACACATTTTTCTATATGGTACATCATTTACTACATACATATTTTTACACTGATCCCTTCCACTGCTCTAATCTACTGGTTATCATTGCATGACAGACCTGCAGGAAGATTTTGAACTGTTCAGCATTTTCCATTTTGGTTTAATTTCAGGGAGAAAGTAATAAGTAAGGCTAACAGAATGAATGACGTACCATCTATTGTCACAAAGCCAGCACACTGAAAGGCTGTGCTGCCATCCAACGAGGTCTGGACAGGCTGCACAAAGGAGAACCTCATTGAGGTTAAATAAGGACAAGTGCAGAGTCCTGCATCTGGGAAGGAATAACACCAGGCACCAGAAAAGGGGTCATTCCACTGGAAAGCAGCTCTATGAAGAAAGACCTCAGAGCCCTAGTGGACAGCAAGCTATCCATGGGACAGCAATGTACCCTTATGGCCAAGAGGGCAAACAGTATCCTGGGGTACATTAAGAAAAGTGTGTCCAGCAGGTGTAGGGACGTTCTTCTCCCCCTCTACTCTGACCTGCTGAGATCACACTTGGGACAGTGTCTAATTTTGAGCTCCCTGATTCGAGAGAGACAGGGAT
>VWYK01008286.1:85188-99322 GCA_013399775.1 Semnornis frantzii | reverse complement strand
GCGGCCTGCGGCGAGGCACGTCGCGCGGCGGGCGGGCGGGGCCGGGGAGGGGCGGGGGAGCGCGCGGAGCTCGGAGCGGAACCGGTGAAGCGGCACCGAGGGGCTGGCCGGGCCCCTCCTGGAGCCCGAGGATCGCCTGAGGCAGATCCAGGCTGTGCTGAGAGCTCGGCATCGGTTCCCCGGGGAAGGGGCATCTTGCGGGTGCCGAAATGGAGGAGCGGAGCTGAGTCGTTTTTCTCTAGGATGTGAAATGAGCAATTTTATTTCTCCTAGCCACTTCTCCGGGTATTTCCAAGGGCTTATGAGGAGTAAGAGATCTTGAGGCTTTAAAACCTTCAAGATGTTCACATGGTGCTTAAGTGGATAATCCGCTAATGAGGAGGAAACAATGCCTGCTTTTGGGCCGGCGCCATGGATGATGCGCGGTGGGGAGCTGGGCGCAGCGTTGGGAATTGCAGGAACCTGTTGTTGGGATGTTTAAAAGCCCAGCGAGCTGCTGTCTGCATTTTCTCACTTCTTGAGCTGGCGTCGAAGGTTGGCGTGTGGAGCCCCCCGCCCCCACGCACGCAAAGATGATGATGGGTTTGGCCTGGAGGACTTTCCAGTGTCTGGTTCAGACCTGATGCAGGAGGTGGTGATGGTAAAGTGAGTGGTAGGCTCTTGTTCCTGGCTCTTTGGCTTGTTTGCACTCAAAAATCTGTAGCCTGTTTTTGGTTTCGGACTGACTTCATCACAGCTGAGCCAAATCCAGTGGCTGATGGTGAAAGAGCAGGAGGATTCCTAAAAATCAAGGGTAGTGACATAAATCTCCACTCCCAGCATTTCCTTGTGTTTTAATACTGGAGGGTAGGGCAGAGTCTTCCCCTAAACTTGATATTTTGGGACTAGAAGGTGAATTTCATAAACTAACCTGAAGCTACTCCCTCTGAGACACTGAGCACCACCCTGAGCCATCTCTCCTCCGAGGGATTGTCACGAATGAGATGTGGAGAAGGCTGTTTCTATCCTCGGTCTGAAAAGCCTCTGCTCTGCGGGCCTGTTGGTTGTGTAACCCTTGTGTCCTGCTCTGGCTGTAGGGCTCAGTGTGCTGTGAGCCAACGACAATTTTCCTTTGGTGACTCCTTGGGTTAGCAGAGTCAGGGACTGGAAAGTGAAGTGAAGCCTCTCAGCAGTGCTTGGATTTTAGCGTCGTGGAACAGACTCCGTGAGAGATGGTCTCTTTAAAATGCAAATGGAAAAACGTGTCAGAGCCTCAAACATCCTCTTCTGAGGCCAAGAAACAAAGGTCATGCCAGGGGGAAGATTGTATGGTGTGGGTTGCAGCAGGCTCCTGCCAGGCTCTGCTGGTCCCTGGGTTCCAGACACTGTTTACACCCTGGGGACTCCTCCTTCTGCTCGGCGGGGGGAGGTTGTTTTTTAAGTTTGAAGGTTACTCTGCAGAGCATTATCTGGTCCTGTCTGCCTTTGCCGCCGTCCCCCGCTATCAGGCACAGCCCTGCACCCAGGGGAAGTCTGCTCAGATCTCTGAAGACTCTGGGGTTTGTGAGTTTATCTCCACACTCAGCCCCTCACCATGTAGAAAACGTTTGAGCCTCTGATCGATGGCAGAGGGTTGATGGTGCCTGGGCTCCCTGGCTCCTCTCCTCAGCCCTTCCCGCCGGGATTTTGGTTGCCTGATCCATTTTGTGTCGGGGTAGGGGCCGGGGGTTATCATGTGAATGCAAAAGGTGGTTGCTGTGGGTGCATGCTGAAGCTTTGCAGCCTGTCTGGACTGCCCAAGGTGCCCTCTAATAGTGCAAATAACCTTGCACCAGCCTGTTTGGTCAGCTTGTAGTAATCAACCTTCTACCTGCAGAACCTCCTTGATCTTCCCTCCCTCCAACTCGCAGCTGGGATCAGGTGGTGATTAGAATGGGACAAGCTCTGACAAGTGCTGCAGTCCACTCTGTGGCTCTTCAGGACTGGGTGTTTGGGAGTGTTTAATTGCAGGCCCGTGATGTACAACCATCTGGCACAGGCAGTTTGGTTGTTGTGGGAGGGAAGCTCAAGAGTCTGAGGGGGAAGCTGCCTACAGCTGATTACTCCCCACATGCCTTTGGAGTACCTCCAGCACCTCCCACTCTTTAAAAAAATCACCATTAGCCTTCTAACAGTGTCTTGGGTGAGGGATCAGGTCTTATTTTTTCTCAACCAGGTGTGTTTAGTCTTCCAGACTTGTAAAGATTTAGTATGGAGAGCTCATTATTTTTTTTTTTTTCCTTTGAGAAATGTAGAACTGATCTATTTGGGGCTCTTGAGACTCACTGGTGGTTTTCCTTGAGTTTGAACTTGCTCAGGTGTGTAATGTTGATTTGTTTGTCACAAGAAATGGTTGTGGGATTTAATATTAAAACACCTTCAGACCTTCAAAGTGCTCCCTCCCACCCCACCTCCCTTGTGCCTATACCTCACAGTACTTATGTGGAGGGCTGTACATAGTCATGAACTGCTAAGTTCTTTAGTAGCTGAGCAAATGAACTTCCTGGAAGCCCTCCTGGAGTGCAGGATGCCCTGCAAACCTGCTGTGGGCACATCTGAGGTGCAGTCTGTGCAGGAAGAGTATTGCAAGCTTAATGAATTCTTCTTAACTAGCTCTTCTTCTGCATGCCTGGGGTTGAGTCACGTAAGTGACCCCAACCCCAGGGTGATGGCTTTTCCTGAAGCAATGTTGCCAGAACCTCCCTTCCTGCCTCCCCCGAGTGGCTCCCGGGGGGCTCAGCTGTCCTTTTGGGCAGGTTGTGCCTGGGGGCTGCCGGTCACAGTGGCCCTGCTGTGTTGGCTGGTAGCCTGGAAATGTTTGGCAGTGGAGCTTTCCACAGTCCAGTGGCTCATGGACCTACCTTTGGACTGTTTTGAAGAGCTCTGACCCCTCTGGCTCTGGGAGCTGCTCAGCTTCAGCCTGGGGCTCCTCTGCTGCAGCCTTTAATCTGGTGATTGCTAATTTAGCTCTGCAGACTGCTCTTGCCTGAGAGAAGTCTGATTTCACTGTGTGACAGTCAGCTCCAGACATCATTTCTTCACTGCCTTGCCTCATCTCACAGATTGCAAGACCTTCCTTCCACTCCTCCCCCCCAGAAAAGAGCTTACCTTAATATTGTGCTTAAAATATATCTGCTGGGCACATTGGTGAGCAGAGCTGTGGAGCAAGTGTGAGCAAAAGGCAGAGCAGCAGGGCTGGCAGGTGGGCCAGCAATGGGGGCTGTGTGGCAGCATACTGTGTCTCCTGGGCATGGCATGGCTGTGGGGGTGCCCAGGACCCAGTTGCACCCCGAGTTACGGTGCAGCCAGGAGGGATGGAGACGTTCGGAACTTAGGGGATGCTAAAATTGGGGTCTGAGGGGTGGTGGTGAATAAACTCTTGCACCAAACTTCTCTTGCTGTTTCATCCAGGTCTGGTGAGGGCTGCAGGCTCTCGGTGCAGCAGGGCCAGGCAGGTGGTGCCCTGGGCTTTCTTCTTTGAGTGCTGCAAATCTCCTGTGCCAGTTTGCCTTGCTCTAGGTTTTTTTTTTTGCAGCAGAGCCACAGAAGCACTGTTTGGAATCGTTGCCTCTCCAGCCAACAACAGCCCTGCCTGAGCTGGGCAGAGTTCAGCGAGGTGGAAGGGAAAGGGAGGGAAGAACAGAGTGAAGGTTGTGTGTGGCCTCTCTTCAATGGCAGGATTAATTTTTGTGGTGGTGGTTGTTGGTCGTAGAGGGTGAACTCTTGCTTTGCACTAACACTTTGCACTAATACCTCTCCAACTCGTAGCTGGTTTTATAAAGTCACCTCTGTCTCAAAAGAGACTGACTCAGGACAGCGTCGAGTTGCACTGCGAGGCGATTGGCAGCCCCATCCCCGAGATCCAGTGGTGGTTTGAGGGGAACGACCCCAATGAGACCTATGCTCAGCTGTGGGACGGTGCACGGCAGGACCGTGTCAAAATCAACGCCACCTACAACCTGCACTCTACCAGCACCATCTACATTGCCAACCTCACGGGCGACGACTCAGGCATGTACGAGTGCCGGGCCAGCAGCGACCCCGACCGCAACCACTTGTCGAAGAGCCCCAAAGTCAAGTGGATCCGTTCCCAGGCAAACCTTTTTGTCATCGAACGTGAGTGGCCACCCCCGAGGCCTCCTGGGCACTTGCTCGGACACCAGTGTCCAGTCTCCTGCCGTGCTCACCCCCCTGCACCCGTGTCCTGTGGCTCCCGAAAAGCTTCCCTCTCACCTTCCCACACCCCACCCCCTCCCCCCTTCCAAGCTGTAGAACAGAGTGAAAGAGCTCCCACCCTCTGTCATCTCCTGTTCCACCTGTGACTCCACCCGAAATGGCCCTGCTCAAAAAGGGTTGTGGCTTCCCAACCAAAACGCCCTCTGGCGATCCTGTGCCTCCTTTGGTTTGGTTTTTGGTTTGATTTTTTTTTTTTTTTTTCCCCCGGAGCCAAAGACCTGGAACGTCCCTGCTCATTCCCTGAGTGCCTCCGAAATCCTGCTGCTGACCTGCAGAATTGAGTCTTGATTCTGTGCCTTTAGACTCTGCCCTAACCACCACTGGCAAACTGGCCCTTCCCTGCAGCTCGTCCATCCAGCTACCTGCTCCGGTGACCGCTCCTGCTCTGAGCTCGCTTTTAGCGTTAGTGACACAAAGCTGTGGGGATCAAAACCTGCTTTGAGCCTTCTCCATGCAACCGTTTTTGAAGTGGCCCTGTCTGTGTGCGACAGTCGTGATGTAGTTGCTTGTCCTGTGGAAGTGAGCAGTTTCCCTCTCTGCTTTAGCCTGCTGCTGGTCAAAGCTGGGGAGCTGAGGGGTGGCTGCTTCTAGGAATGGACACCTGGATTGGTTTTGAGGGTTTTTACATCCTGCTTCTCTCGAAGCCTTAGCACCCATCCTGGCAACCTGCTCAGCGTTGCTGTGCCAGGGAGCACACGACTCCAGCAGAACCTTTCTTCCAGTGGAGCTTGGGTGGGAGGAAGAGCCAAGTGCCTGTCAGCATGGTGCAAAAATTTGTTCCTTCCAGGAGTTTGAGGTTGGGCGAAGGGTGGGAACTGTGATGCCACCAGGGCTGTGTCACTTTGTTCTGGGGCTGCCTCCTACCAGGAGAAATGCCTGAGTCATCTTAGGTTGCATAATTTACTGCTGCTTGGCACGTGGAGGTCCTGGACCTTCTGGAGCCAGGGTTCTGTGTTGTCCTCCCTGCAGGAATCTTAATCTCTTGGGCTCATAGCTTGCACATGGTCTGGTTTGGTGCCCCTCATGAGAGGGTCTCTGCTGCCAGCCACCCATTTTGTTCCTGGAGGTGTCTGCATCTGCTCAGTCTGGAGAGTGGTGGCACAGAAAGTGCTGTGGTGGCTTCTGAACAGAGAGCTCTGCTCTGCCCTTCAGAGCTTGACCTTTTCCATTGCTTATTGAACACTGAGCCCTGCTGGGGCGGTGCCCATCATAGGAACAGCAGGAGGCTGGGAATGGTCCAGGGCACAAGGCTGGGGTCCTGCCTGTGCTGGGAGCAAGTACAGGGGCACCAGCAGCTACCACTAGGTGCAAACAGGCCTCAGTCACCTGTTTTTTGAGTTTCCTGTGCTGGTGTGACCAGTTCTGGTGGGAAATTGACTGCAGAGGTAAGTGGAAGCTGTGCCAGGGCTGAGAAGCTGTGGGTTTGGTTAACTGCAGTGAAGGTTCTTGGGTGGATGCACAACCTTGAGTACCTCAGGTTAACTTGGCTTGAACTGTTCAAATGCAGGTCCAGACATCAAGACTCAGGTAGCCACAGTTGCTGACAAGTTGGTCCTCACCTGTAACATGAGTGGGTCTTCCTTTCACATCGAGGGCCACGAGTGGGTGCATGGGGACAAGAGCCTGCAGACGGACACGGATTCAAGCACTTCCACCAGCTACACGTGAGTGTGGGGCAGGGTCAGAGAGGAGCCTGAAGGTGGGGGACAGGCTTTTTACCAGAGGCACTTTGTTTCCTGCCAGCAGAAGCCAAAACTAAGTGTCTGCCCTCTCACTTCACACTTCAGAACAGGAGATGGGTCATAGAATTGCTTGGGTTGGAAAAGACCTCTAAGATTGAGTCCAACCATCAGCTCAACCCCACCATGGCCCCAAGTGCCACGGCCACACATTTCTGGAGCACTTCCAGGGATGGTGACTCCCCCTCCCTGGGCAGCCTGTTCCATTGCTTGACCACACTTGCAGCAAAGAAATTCTTCCTAATTTTCAGCCTTACCCTCCCTGGCACATTTTGAACTAAGCACAATTTTGGTGAGGCCAAACATTTCTTCCTTAATGGGGAGAAAGGGACAAAAAGGACAGAGGGAAAATTACATCCCACCAATATCCTCTTGGTCAAAGAAGTTCTACTGCTTCCTGTATCTCTGCAGGTGCTGAGCTGGGCTCACCTGGCTTGTTGGGTGCACTCTGACCAGGGCCCTCAGAACTGTTCCACAGAGGTCTTACAGACCCTGGCACTGGGCAGGCATCAGCTCCCTGCTCCCCAGAGGCCACATGTGGAATGAGAGACTCCACCATATGCTGTCCCCCTACCTTTGGGGTTTATGTACCTTTCCAAAGTCCAGCTGTTGTTCATGAGCAGCCTGGGAAGCTGCTGCAGGGTATGGTTGGCACTCAAGAGGAATGAAACTGGAGCAGGGTGGATTTAGGTTGGACATCAGCAGCAAGCTCTTCACCATGAGGGTGGCAAAATACTGGAAGAGGTTGCCCAGGGATGCCATCGAGGCCCCATCCTTGGAGACATCCAAGATCAGACTTTGTGTGGGCCTGGGCAGCCTGATCTAGTTGAATATATCCTTGCTGACTATGAGTGGGTTGGACAAGATGACCTTTGAGGGTCTCTCACCCTGCTGCCATCTGTGAGCCTTGTGGGGTGTGCCAGGCAGGAGCAGCGGGGCCCAGCCGCGCTGTGAGCACGCAGCCAGCTTCTGCTCTTTGATTAACAGTCAGGCCCAACTGGCAGTGACCCAGCAGCTGTGGAGGCATCATGTCCTTTTGTGTGGCAGTGCCGACGTGCCTGTCTCCCCATAGCAACAGGGAGCTGAACAAGGATTAAAGTATTTATAACCCAACCTCCCTCGCGTGACCTCAATTCCTTAGCTGAGTGGTTTTTGGAAGTGGGAAGCGCTGTGCACAGCACAGCTAACAAACAGCCTCTTGTCCCACTCCAGCCACGGGACCAAAACTTTGCCTGCCCCTTCCCTCCTGCAGGGAATCACTAAGCTGCAGAAGGAGATGTTTGTGCACTGCAGCCTAATCCACTAAATCTCATTGCGGCAGCTTTACCCGAGGGAAGTGGGGAGAGCTGCTCCCTGCCTTTGGAGCAGCCCAGCTGAGGGGTTTCTTTGTCCTGTGTTTCAGTGGACTTCCCTCTGAACTCATTGTCCTAAACTCCTCCTTGTCACCCTTAGTGGGGAGCTGCAGGGCTGGGGACTCACATCAGGTGTTTGGCTGTGTCCTGGGTTGCGCTGGTCAGAGGACTTCCTCGGTGCACCTCGGACTTTTGGCCCTGCTCAGTAGGGTGTGAGCTGATTGTTTGAAGAGCCTGGGGTGTGGAAGGAGGAGGAGAATGGTGTTGGCCTCTTCTGAAGGGTACACAGAGCCCTGTGCCTGGTGGGGGTGTCTTAGTGCTCCTGGGTTTCCTCATCTCTACTAGCTCACAGTCTGGGTCTTGAATAGTAGAGACCCTGATGGCAAGAGTGCCTTGGGTTAGGGGGTGGAAGCTGCTGGGTTTGGGGATTCAGGATACAAGATCAGGAGGTGTCAGTGGCCAATGAGTGTCAGACTTGGGGTAGGTGAAATTGTGGCTCATGCTTAGTGTGGGGAGAGAAGGCAAAGAGTTGGGTTGGTGCAGGAACATCCTCAGTGTGGGGAGAGAAGGCAAAGAGTTGGGTTGGTGCAGGAACATCCTCAGTGGGGAAGGAAGGTGAGGAGTTGGGGGGCTGTAGGAAGATGATGGAATGGCAGTAGCAGTGGTGGAATGGGAGAGGGTGCCTGGGGAGGAGATGAATGATGCTTAGAGATGGCATGTCCATGGGTGTGGGGTTTGTTCTCTTCATGGCTAAGTCACTTGTGTTGATTGTTCACCTGCCACATCCTGGTTTTGGCAGGATTGAGGGGAAGATGGAGCAGCACTCTGGTGTCTATGAGTGTGTCTACAAAACAACCCCAGTGGTAAAAGGCCAAGTGAATATTTCAGGTAACTCCATGTTCTCTTCTTGTTCTGAGGAGGGGGAGCTCTGACCACCTGAATGTGTGGCTTTGGGGTCTTTTCAGCTTCCCATAGAGCTGCTTCTAGCCCATTGCTAAGAGGGCTGCAGGAACTCTACACAACTGCTGCCAGACTTGCTCTGGCAGGCAGCTCCATTTTATCAGGCAGTTGATGTCTCTGCAGGGTCACCTCTTGGACCTTGCATTAAATCAGCCTTCTGCTCTGGACATCTTCCCACAAGGAGAATGGGAGAGGAGCAATATCTGGTGGACACATCAAGTCTGACCCTTTGTTGAAGCAGCTCTGATGGAAGAGCTCTGAAAGTCATGAAATAGTTTGTGTGGGAAGGGACCTTTTAGAGATGATGTAGTTCCAACCCCCCTGCTAGGGGCAGGGACACCACCTGCTAGACCAATTGGCACCAAAAAATGCCAACCAGTAGGGAAGGGAACAAAACCCTCAGCTACTTCAGCTGGAGTCAGGCTTTGTGCATATCTTTGTGGAGAGGTGGGCTGCAGGGGGCACAGCTCTTTTGGGTCTGATTTATTACTTTTTTTTCTTTCTCTGGTTATAGTTGCCCCACAAGTGACAGCCTACAAGAAGTCTGAGCATGGGAACGAGGGGGACACTGGTGTGCTGATCTGCAAGAGTACCTCTTTCCCCCCAGTTGTCACTTGGGTCTGGAACAAAAATGGTCAAGAGGTAAGTGGTTGCTGCTCTTTCTCTGCTCCCCTGCAGTGAGAAGGAGGATCTCATCCGTGGCCACAGGGAGGTGACTGTGCCTGTGTATGGAGCACTGGTTGAGGCCAAACCTTGAGTACTGAGTTTGGTTCTGGGTCTCTCACTCCAAGAAGGACATTAAGGATCTGGAGCAGGTGTAGAGAAGGGCAGGAAAGCTGGGGAAGGGTCTGGAGAACAGGGCTGGGGAGGAGCAGCTGAGGGTGTGGTGAACCTGGAGAAGAGAAGGCTGAGGGCAGACCTTGCTCCTTGAGAGGAGGCTGGAGTGAGGTGGGGTTGGTCTCTTCTCCCTAGCATCAGGTGATAGGAGGAGGGGGAACAGCCTGAAATTGTGCCAGGGGAGGCTTAGGTTGGAGGCAAAATTTCTTTGCTGCCAGAGTGGTGAGGGATTGGCAGAGGCTGCCCAGGGAGGTGGTGCAGTCCCCATCCATGTGGGTGTTCAAGAATGCTGTGGCCATGGCACTTGGGGCCAGGCTTCGATGGCCATGGTGGGCTTGGTTTGAATGCTGGACTTGATCTTAGACTTGTTTTGGTGGGAGGAGAACTTCACGATGCCATCCCACCAGGATTAACCCTTTGAAAGCAGCCTCCACAGCAGGGCACTGAGAGGAGGCTTTCTGTAGCAGCACAACCAGGTGCAGGGAGCAGCTCCTCTGGTGCCAGCGCTGCCCCGAGTGAGCCCTTTTGTCTCTGCCCCTCTCCCTGGCAGGCCCTGGTCAACGGCTCAGGTCGCTACATCATCAAGAGCAGTGGCAACAAGACAGAGCTGCGCATCCTGAAGCTGAGCATCGAGGAGGACACAGGTGACTACCACTGCAACGGCACCAACGCCTACGGCACCGGCGGCACCGCCGTCAACCTGCGCGTCCGCAGCCGCCTGGCAGCCCTCTGGCCCTTCCTGGGCATCGTGGCTGAGGTCCTCGTCCTTGTCACCATCATCTTCATCTATGAGAAGAGGAGGAAGCCAGATGAGGTTCTCGATGGTAAGAAGTGATGTGGGGAAATCTTTCTGGAGGGACCAAGGGACTCAGAATGATAGAATCCAGGCAGGGTTGGAAGGGACCCCAAGGATCAGCCACACCCCTGCCGTGCCCAGGGACACCTCACAGCAGCTCAGGCTGCCCACAGCCTCATCCAGCCTGGCCTGAAACACCTCCAGGGATGAGGCTTCCACCCCCTCCTTGGGCAGCCCCTGCCAGGCTCTCGCCACTCTCATGCTCAACAACTTCTTCCTCCCCTCCAGGCTGACTCTGCCCATTTCCAGCTTGGTTCCATTCCCCCCACTCCTATCCTTGCCCGACAGCCTAAAAGTCCCTCCCCAGCTTTCTTGTACCCCCCTTAAGATCCTGCAAGGCCACAATAAGGTCACCTTGGAGCCTTCCCCTCTTATTGGATGCAGCCAAGATGTTCCCAAAGAGAAGTTCAGCAGATGGGGGTTAGAGGTGCTGGGGTTAAATCTTTCTGGAGGGACCAAGGAACTTGTAGGGTGCAGCCAAAATAATCAGATTCATAGGTTGCATCGTTAGAAGGGATTCTTACAGCTCATTTGTCCAACTCCCCTGCAGGCAGCAGGGACACCTGCAATTAGAGCAGGTTGCCCAGGGCCAGGCTGATCCTGAATGTCTGCAGGGATGGGGCCTCCACCACACCTCTCTTTCACTATTTCACTACCCTCATTGTGAAGAATTTTCTTCCTCATGTCCAGCTTAAATCTCCCAAACTCCAGTTTCAAACCACTGCCCCTTATCCTGTCCTGTAGAGAACTCCATCAGATGGGTGTTAGTTTGAGGGTTGCTTCTCAGGGCACTTCTAAACCGTGGTGAAGTCTTCACCAGGCTGCAGAGCCACGAAGCTGCAAGTAATTGCAGTCAGCAGGCTGTGCCTTGGATCTGCAGCCAGATAAGATTGAGCACAGGTCAGCCTGACCCTTTGGTTGCTCTGCACTTTGCTCAAGGGCTTCAGAGCAGTGTCTCAGGGATGAGGCTTTCTCTGGCAGCTGAGCCTCTGAAGAAGCCGATTTCTAAAGAGCTTTGCTGCTGCTGGGGTTGGGGGTTGGGGCTGTGTCTGCAGCTCCGCAGGACTGAGCTTAGCTGAACTCAGGTGCAGGTCGTGGATCTGTTTGGGCTCTTCAGGCCCTCACATCCTGACTCTCAAAGCTCGGGGCTATCTTTTAATCTGTTCTGGAAGTATCGGCTCCTCCCTTTCCTTATCTCAGGATCTGCATTGTCTTGGCTCAGCTGTTCCTCCTCTATCTGATCCCGGGAACAATGAAGTGTAAATGCTCAGCATCCTTCCTGCTCAGGCCGCTGAGCTCCCTGCGGGGGGGACACACTTGGGGCGGGATGAGTGCTGGGAGGTGCAGCAGAGGGGCTGAAACCAGATACCCCTCTCCTGGCTGCAGGGCTTGGGGTGTGCTGCTCACTGCAGCTCTTGGAGCAGAGGCTTTGCCCTCAGGCACCCTTGGAGGAAGGGAAATGTCTGTCCCAGGATCACAGAATCAGTCAGGGTTGGAAGGGACCCCAAGGACCATGCAGTTCCACTCCTCTTGCTATGGGCAAGGGACACCTCACACCAGCTCAGGCTGCCACAGCCTCATCCAGCCTGGCCTTAAACACCTCCAGAGATGAGGCTTCCACCACCTCCCTGAGCAACCCCTGCCAGGCTCTCACCACCCTCATCTCCAGCTTGGTTCCGTTCCCCCCAGTCCTATCCCTCCCTGACAGCCTAAAAAGTCCCTCCCCAGCTTCCTTCTAGCCCCCCCTGATACTGAAAGGCCACAATAAGGTCACCTCAGAGCCTTCTCTGCAGGCTGCACAGCCCCAACCCCCTCAGTCTCTCCTCATAGCTCCAGCCCTCTGCTCATCCTCGTGGCCCTTCTCTGGGCACCTTCCAGATGTTGCACCTGCATCTTCCAGCTGAAGAACCTCCAACCCTACAGCCTGGGTGTGGAGTGATCTGGTTCCTCATACCATCAGCCTGGTCCAGCTCATGTCAGGGCTGTCAGAGCTGCAGCAGATGCTCTGGTGAAGGCAGGATGTGTCTCTTGGTGTTGTGATGCTCCTTGGCTAGGGCTCTCCAGCTTGGGTTCCTGAGTGGTTGTGGATGAGGACACAGCATCACACCTGTCTGACCTGCTGTGAAATGGTTCTCTCTCCCTGAAAGTCTTTGTCCCTTCTCTCTTCTTGAGGGGAGGTGACAGTAAGGCACAGCTTGGACCAATGTCCCTCATAGTGTGTGGTTGTGAGCTGGCTGCTCCCTGTTACCCTGGATGAGGGGAGTTTGACTCTCATGGTCTGATGTCCTTGCTGGTGTTACCTTTCCACTCTTCCTTCCTCTGCTGCTGGGTGCCACCTTGCATGGTAAGTAGGAGATAGCTGCAGCCATGTCTCCATCTGTCCTCTCAGCAGCTGCCTGCAGATCTCTGTGCCCACAGCAGTCCTGGTGCTGGCAGCCTGGGCCCTGCTGCTCTCTGCTGGGCTGTGGAGGAGGTTATGGGGAGTCCCCTTTTGGAGGGGAGCAAATTGCAAGGAGCTGGTGAAAGGCTCCAGGGCTTGGCACACCTTGGCAGAGGTGTTCCCTTAGCTGTAGGTGCTCTCTTAGGTGTGTGGTGTGTTTGTTCTGGTGTCTTGTCGTGCTGGGAGGGAGGAGGATGTCCTGCTGCTGAAATCCTCATCCCTGACACATCCCATCTGGGATTCCCTTTGCTTCCTGTGGAAGTCTGAGCTCTGATCAGGAGCTGCCTGGCCAGGTGGTGCTGTAGGGTAGACCTGTGGCTTTTCCCCAGCTGGGGGTGGTGGGAAGGCTGCCTGGTGAGCTGAGGGTCCACAGGGTGCAGACATTAAACTGGCATCACCCCTCAGCAGTGCCACTGCAGGGGCTGCTTCCCTGGGTGACCCCAGTGCTGTGACCTCAGGTTTAACCAAGTAGGTGCCAGACCTGACCTCTGCTGAGGGGTGGGAGCTGGTGGTGATTCTGTTCTGCCAGCCAAGCTCCCCCTGGGCCAGCAGAATCAGCTGCCTGGCAGAGGCTTAGCTCTTAACTTTGTGCCTTGTCTAAACTTAGATGAGGAAGAAGCAGCTTAAAACTGCCGCGGGGGTGGTTGTGCTCTGGTGAGAAGCAGCCCCCAGCCCTGCCAGCCCCTGGTGAAATAAGAGCCCTGTGGGTGCTGACCTTCTGGGTGCAATCCTGTGCAGCCAGCAGTATCCCATGTGCCTGTAACTTGTCTGGAATGCAGCACCCAGAGTGCTTGGAACTGACAGGGAGTCCTTTGGACATGCTCTGTCCTGACACAGTTTGTTCTTTCTCTCTATGCTTGTCCTGACTGTGAAGATGATGATGGAGGTTCTGCTCCACTGTAAGTACCCTGCTTTTTTTTTTTTTTGCTACCTAGACTGATCTGTCCTGGTAGATTACATCCATCAGAGGGATCTGCTCTGGTGTGGGAGTGACAGTAACTCACTGGGTGGGGGAATGACAACGACTTGTCCCCATGGTTCATTTCATGTCTGTGGGGTGGCAGCAGCTTGACACTGCTCTGGTAACTGACCTCATCTCACCTCCTTTTGACCATCACCTGGATCTGAATGGCAGTAGTGACAGGGTGAGGCTTTGGGCTGTTTCTTTCCTCACTGCCCCCCTTCTCCTCCTTGCAGGAAGAGCAATGCCACCAACCACAAGGACAAGAATGTCCGCCAGAGAAACGCAAACTAAGCAGAGGCCAGGTGAGTGCTGTCCCCAGGGGCAGCTGCTCTGCCAGCTTTTCACCTCCTCACAGTGCCCAGGGTTGTCCATCTCTCTCTGTGACCTGGCTGGAGCTCTGCTCCAGCAGATGCTCAGACCCAGCTGCAGTTCCTGTCTCTGCAGAGGGGTCTCTAGGAGAAGGAGAAGCATCCATGCAAGCAGAGGCACTTCAGGCCCAACCTCATCCCATAGGATCTGGGGAGAGGGGAGGGAAGAGTGCTGCTGTGAAGCTCAAACATGAACTCTTAGTAGCCCAGTAGGAACCTGCCAAGGCTACTGGGAGTGTCTGGGGGTCAGCAGTGTCTGCCCAGACAGAGCAGGGGAGGGGGAGAAAGTGCTGGAATCTGCTGCAGGGCTCTTGGAGCATGGAGGGGAGAGGACTGGGCTCTGGAGCGTGGAGGGGAGAGGGCT
>VWYK01008286.1:66531-79691 GCA_013399775.1 Semnornis frantzii | reverse complement strand
AGGTAAAGGGGGCGAGCACCGGGCCGGAGCATCCTGAGAGGATGAGCACCGGGCCGCGCCGGAGCATCCCGCGGGGATCAGCACCGGGCCTGGCCGGAGCATCCGGACCCGGTGATCACAGGCGGGAGTGGGGGACGGGAAGGAAAACGGAACCCAGCGCTGGCCCCGGCGACGGGGAAAGGAGAGGCCGAGCCGTGCCCTGGGAGAGGGCACCTTGAGCTGTGCTGGAGGTGGCAGCGCGGATGCTGCTGCGTGCAGGGAGGGGCCGCGGTCGGGCATCCCCTTCCCCGGCTTCAGCGGGCGAGCCGAGGGTGCCAGGTGCTCTGTGCTCTGCCACCGGCGTGTCCGGGCAAGGGCATCCCCTCGTCCTTCCCGGGCCCTCCGGCGGTTCGGCCCAGGAGGGCCCCTCTGGAGCCCCACCGAGCTTTGGCTTCCCCCAAACCACCCTAGGGGAGGTTGTCACCCTCCCCTGGCAGGGCCGAGGACTGGGCTGGGGGACACACTGCTGTCCCCACTGCCAAGCAGCGTTTTGTAAGGGCTCCCCCTCCCCCAGGAGGCTTCGTCCTGCCCCTAAGGTTCAGCGATGCTGAGGAGGGATTCATCCCTCCAAGAGCTCCTTGGTCCCCAGGCTCCAGCCGCTGTGGCTTCCATCCGAGGAAGGGCAAACCTGGGAGAAGGATCCTGCAGCCCTGTCCCATTTCAGAAGCCCCTGAGCCTTGAGTGAGCTCAGAGGTGCCAAATGCTTCCCAGGGCATGGGGAAACTGCTGGGATGGAGATGTGGCTCACCTGCCTGAGGCAGGTGGCATGGCACCTTGTGGGATTGGGTGGCTGGGACACTGCTGGCATCACCAGCATCACCAGACAGCTGTTTGGGGCCCTGGTCCAGTGACCTCAAAGGGGTCTTTGGCCAGAGGCTGAGGGCTATGAAAGGCCCCGAGTTGTGCTGGTGTGTGTTTTGGGGAGGGTTTCGTGGGTGCTGGTGTGGGAGATGCTGCTTAGCTAGATCCTGGGAGTTGGTTATTGTTGGCACTGATGGGTCCCCACTAGTGTGAGGATGCCCATGGCAGGAGGAGGTGCCCATGGGTGGTGTGCTCTGGCTGGGCATGCTTAGAGCATCACCTGCACCGCTTGCTCCCGCCCCTGTGTGCTGCTCCTGGGGTGATCCAGCATCTTCCAGAGGAGCAACTGGAGGCCCTCGAGCTGCTCCCAGGGCTTACCTTCTGCACAGGGGTTCCACGCCCTTGTGCCAGACGTTCCCATTGGGAACCTGCTGTGGGTATCCATCAGAGCCCTTGCTCTGGTTTGCTGCCTGGGGATCAGGTTCTGCTGCAGAAATGGGGTGAGGAGTGGCTGCATCACAAGGCCGCTGCCAGTCCCACGGTGGAGGGAGCTCTGCTGTCCCTGTCATGACTGGGCAGGTTGGAGGGGACTCTGCTGCTCTGCACTGCTCCATGGCAGCCTCAGGAGCTGTGAGCTGTTGGGAAAGGCTGGAAGTAGGGTGATGGCCTGGCTCTACCACCCCACTCATCTCTGAGCCATCTGCTCCCGTTGGCAAAGCTGTGGCACTGCCAAGAGCAGGGTCTCCCTGCAGTGAGCCTATGGTGGAACTGAGGCCTTGGAGTCTTCTCTGGCATGGAGTAGCATTGCTCCCTGGGCTGGTGCTGGCAGCAGGCAGGCAGGTGCTGAGGTGACCTTGGGGAGTCACCCTGGCCAGCCCTTGCCCCACGTTGTGGGGTCCATCCCTCCTGGAGTCGCTCTCAAGTCTTGAAACCCACTGGGGAAGAGCCTCTCTGTGTTTTGCTGCTGTGAGTGGCGTAGGAGAGTTCCCTGCCCAGCGGGGAGGAGCTGCAGGCAGAGCTTCAGCATCGTCTGGTCCACGAACGTGCACACAAACACAGGATCAGCTCCACGCAGGGCTGAGAGCCCCACGGTCAGCAGCCCTCTCCATCTGTGCATGCTTAGGACATGTGTCCACCCATTCCACTCTTTCCTGCCTTAAAAAAACTCAGCCACACACCAACCCCCAATGCAATCTTTATCTCATGCTGATAACGGAGCCTGAGCCTTGCAAGCTTCATTTCCCTATCTGAAGGTGCAATCATTGCCCATCTGCATATCTGACATCATTTCATAATCAGCATCATTCAGAGGGATCCTCTCTCTCCTCATGGGCACGGCACTGCCACCATCCATGCAAAAATTCAGGGGCAGACCTGCTTCAGGAATGAAAGTTGTGTGCCCAGCTCAGTACTGAATGATGAGGAAGCAGCTGAGGTGGTTGGGTTGAGATCCCAAGCTGCCAATCTGGGAACAAAGACCTTGCAGTTCATGTGCTGAGGTAGATGGTGTCAAGCAGAGCCACCTCCATGCTCTGTTCTCTTCTCTTCTCTCTCTTGATGGCTTCTTTACTGATGAGAGAAAAAAAAAACAAACCAAAACTCAGCCTGTCAATTCTGGTGGTGCTCCTGCAGCTCTAGGAGTGGGGCTGGGAGCTGGAGGGGCCACATCCAACCCTCCTTTTGCAGTGATCTGGGGCATCTTGCTGGTCTGACTCCCATCTTTACACTCAGGGAGCCAGGTGGGGACATACATAAGGGTAGGGAGCTCTGTGGGGCCTTGAAGGCAGAGATGTGGGGCACCAGGGATGAGGAGGTGGCTGGTGGCATCCCACCAGCGGTGCTCCAGCTCCATGGTTGTTCCCTTCCCCTGCTCGGTGGTGAGAGGCTTGTGTAAGGGAGGAGAATCCATCCCCAGTGCTTTCCTGGATGCATCAGGAATGCAGAGAGCTGCATGCAGGCAATGATTCAGTGGTGGTGCCGGTGCCCATCTCCCTGTGAGCATCCTGAGGCTGCCTGCCATGGCTGTGCGAGCATCCACTGTCTCCAGCACAGCACTCACTGCCTCCACGAGGCACAGGGCAGGGCTGAGCTGCCGTTCAGCAGGGAATTTCTGTTGTTAGAGCTGGTCCTGTACCTGAACTGGGGAGAAACTGCATCCAGAGCACATGTCCCTGGAGCTGCTGGGCCAGAGGCATCCTCTTTGGGCCTTGAAATGGTTTCTGGGCTTTGCTGCTGCCCAGTTGGTGCCACCAACTTCCTGGTGCCACCATTGGGGCTTCTGAGTGGAGGGTCTGGGCTGGCTGGTTGCTGTGGCTGCTGATGTGTGTGCTGGTGCTGTGCACTGGGGCTGGTTCCAGTGTGATTGGTGCCTCTGGGGAGGGTACTGAGGAGCTCCTCTGCCCCTTTGCAGTGCCAGTGCTGGGCATTCGAACCTGGGAGAGCTGGAAGCCACTGCTGGGCCACCGAGGAAGAAGGGCTGCAACCAGCGGGGGGAGTTGTGAAGTTTTGGGCCCCTGAGGAGCTTTTGTAAAGCCTTTATCCCCACTCCCCCTTCCCATCTCCAGCCCCACCCCCCCGGGGCAAAGGGCTTTCCCTGGGGAGGGCAGCACCAGTTAATCATCGGGACTGGCTGTACTGGGACCTGGGGGATGGAGAGGGTGTTGGGCACCACACCCAGCTGCTGGCTCAGCTTGGGCAAACTTTTGATGTTGGCTTCTCAACCCACTTCTAAGAGTGACCTCGTTTTGAGAATGTGTTTGATGCAAGTTTGTGAGGTGCTGATCCCACACCGATCCCACCCTGACCCTGTGCTGATGCCACTCCCACCCCACACCAGCTGGATTGTCCCTAGCAGCTCCTCTGGAGCTCTGTGTGTTGGTGATGAAGCTGAGTGGGGGCATCCCTGATGTCCTGTGGCCATGGCCCCGGAGGGGGGAGGAAGTTTCTCCTGGCCACCTCCCAGACCATACCAGCAGGTGGATGAGGAGGTCCTGCTGGGGCTGCCCTGCACCGCTCCAGCCCTGGGGTCTCTGCTGGGGCTTTGGAGGTGCTGGGGAGGTGGTAGCTCTGAGGAGGGGCATGCTCTTAGGTCCAGGAGGAAGAAGCATGAGTAAAGTCCCTGGGATTTGGTGTCAGGCCTTGGCCCCAACTTGGGCTCCTGCCCAGGAGCTGCAGGGTGGCACTGCTGTGCCACTCTCTGGGCATCTGACGGAGCAGGAAGGCAGCAGCCTCCGCTTGCAGAGGCTTCCGTCACCATCACTGTCATTCAATTGGGTCAGAAGCTGGGGAAGGGGGTGCCAAGGATCCTAATTAATTTGTTTTCAGATATTTTTAGTAGCCTGGATTGAATATTTTTTTCCTGTGCATGCACTGCCCTCCGAGAAAGAAAGAGTTGGCATCACACCCGGGTCCCTGAAGAGATCACACAGAGTCAGTCCTGTGTGTCGAGGGGGTAGGGGGAGATCAGGAGCAGTTTATCTTTCTCAGCAGGCCGAATTCAGCCCTGCCTCAGCCAGATTGCAGAGGGATTTGAGCCAGGGCAGAGTCGTGCCCAGCTGGCACAGTTATTTAATCTTTGTTCTTCCCAACCTCGTGTGGCGAATGCCCCCACAGGACTCAAGCTGTGCAGCAGGGTGGGTTTGCAATGAGAGATGCTGAGGTGAGGGGGTCTGCAGGAGAGATCCTGACAAGTGCTGGCACCGTGGGCTGCCCCAGGCCCACCAGTGGGAGAAGGTCATGCCAGTGGCTGGAGCCTGAGGGTCCATCAGGATCCATCCCGAGGAGGTCGCAGGGTGCTGGAGCCGCTTGGTGGTGGTCAGAGCATGTCCACGGGGTGTGGGGAGAGCACAGCCTGGCTGGCAGCTGAGGAGGGTACCCTGGAGACTGCCCTGGGTGTGAAGTCATCGTTGTGCAGCAGTGACATCACTCACGGTTGCCATGGCAACGCCTCACATGGGGAAGGTGTCATTGGAGAAAGGTCAGGAGCTGAGATGCTCTGCTCCTCCTGGTCCTGCGCTAACAGGGAGGAGGGGATGGCTCTGCCTCTTCTCTTGTTCCTGCATGCTGGGGGTCTCCCACTGAGCCCCCCCCAGGCCTGGCAGTGTGGCCAGGGCCCACCAGGGCCAGGGCAGCTCCCAGGGGCTCCTGCCTGGGGCAGGCAGTATGGCAGGATGGGCTGAGCAGAGCCACACGGGCAAGGGTCCCCCGTGTCTGCATGTGGCTCCGAGGATCATCCTTCCCTCCTGCCCCCACCCCAGGCCAGTGGCAGGACGAGAGGCAGGAGGTGAGCCAGGGGCTGGGGTCCTCTGTGCGCAGTCCTGCTGGGATGGGGCTGCTGTGACCTTGCAGATGCTTGGAAAGGTCATTGGTGGCCCAGGAGATGGGGACTAGGAGAAAGAAGGCCGGGGGTGAAGCAGGGCAGAGTGGAGGCTGGAAGGAGCTGTGCAGCCCTGGCAGAGCAGAGGAGGCTGCTCACCCCCTCTGCTGTCTGACCAGGCTGCAGCAATGCCAGCGCCAGCTGCAGCCCTACGTGCTCTGCTGTGCCGGCAGCTGTGACGGCTCCTTCGGCGCGGCCACACTGCTGGGCTTCCCCACCACAGCCTGCACACCCCGAGACTGGCACCACAGCATGCTCCAGGGGGTGCCAGGCTGGGGTGGCATTGTCGCTTCCCGGCAATTCTGTCCCCGGATCTCAGGTCCCTCCTCAGGCAGTGGGGAGGGGTGGGGGCTGCTGCCAGGGCTCTCCTGTCCTGTCTCCACCTGTGACCTTGGTTGTGGAGAGTGCCATGGCCCTGCTGTGGCCAACGGGACAAAGGTGGCCCCCAAGGGACAAGGGTGGTCCCGAGCCCATGGGCTGCCCCAGGGTGGCTCAGTGTATGGGAGTCTCCTGACCAATGCCCATGACTTTGTTCTCCCCTTACCCCAGGATCTGGCTGGGTTTGAGTGCTCCCAGGAAGACCTCTGGCTGAAAATGCATGGGAGAAAGAAGCCCTGCAGCAGGCACCCCCCAGCCTCATCCTGTGTGCCCCTCTCTGCCATTCATGCAGCTCCACCTCAAGCATGGACTGCACTGGGCTGTGGGATCAGCCCCGGGGGCAGTTTTGAGGGGCAGGAAAGCAAGATGTGGTTCTTTGAGAGGGGAAAAATGTGTCTGGGGGTGGGATGGCACCAGGGTGACAGCATTGGTCCCTTAGGGCCGGGCACAGCAGGTCCCAGAGGGTGGCCACAGGGCACTGGCGATACCTTCTCCCATCCTCTCCCTTCCCAGGTTTTACTGGGACTTCACAATGCTGCTCTTCATGGTGGGTAACCTCATCATCATTCCTGTGGGCATCACCTTCTTCAAGGAGGAGACCACAGCCCCCTGGATCGTGTTCAATGTGGTCTCTGACACCTTCTTCCTGATGGACCTGGTGCTGAACTTCCGGACGGGAATTGTCATCGAGGACAACACCGAAATCATCCTGGACCCCGAGAAGATCAAGAAGAAATACCTCAAGACCTGGTTCGTGGTGGACTTTGTCTCCTCCATCCCTGTGGACTACGTCTTCCTCATTGTGGAGAAGGGCATAGACTCAGAGGTCTACAAGACAGCTCGAGCCCTCCGCATCGTCCGCTTCACCAAGATCCTCAGCCTGCTGCGCCTGCTGCGCCTCTCCCGCCTCATCCGCTACATCCACCAGTGGGAGGAGGTAAGGATCCCGTGGGGGAGTGATCAGGAGCCAGGCAGCACCCCTGTGAGGGTTGGAAGGGCTGGGAGCTGCCCAAGGAGCTGGTGGGTTGGGTAGAGTCGGTGAGGCCAAGTGGATGGCTCTGTGTGTGTGGTGTGTGCATGGGGGGGAGTGTGTCTGTGTGCCAAGGGGTTTGCAACAGCCAGTCTCAGTGCCATAGTGTGTATGGCATGGCACCATCCACAGCTGGCGTCTTGACTGTGTCCACCTGCTCAGCTCAATGCTTTCTGCCTCCATACCCTTCTGGTTGCTCCGCTGGGACCTTTGGGAAGGGCTGCAGGAGCCCTCTGGGCTGGCAGGAGGACCCCAGAGACCCCCTGGTGCAGGAGGCAGGGTGCTGCCTGGGCTCAGTGCAGCCAGGGCTGTATGGGCAGGGAGGGGATGTGCCACCGTGGTGTGTTTGGCTTTGCTGTGTGGCTCTGGTGTGTGGGCAGGCCCCTGCTGGGAGGGGTGGTGACAGCCTTCGTGTGCCCAGGCCTGGCAAGGGCATGTGTGGCTCTTGGCCAGGTGTCTGGTAACGCAACAGGGACCTGCAGAACAGCCTGGGAATGGTGACGTTGGCTCTGGTGGCTTTGGGAACAGCTCTGGACCCTCCTGTGCCTCTGCCATGCAAAGACAAAGGGCAGCTCTGTAAGCCAGGGTGGGTTCAGGGGTTCATGCCTGGCAGCTCCCCAGCTGTTTACCCCCCATGTCTGGGTCTGACTCTAACCTGGCCTGACCCTGTGATGGGAGATGCCCCAGCCCTGGCTCCTTGGGGCTGGCAGGCCTGAGTGTGGCTGTTCTGGCTGGTGCCTGGCAGAGCCCCAAGAACCTCTCCGCATCGCTGGTATCTGCCCCTGGTTCCCAAGTTGGGGAGAGCAGCAGCAGCCCCACTCAGTCTGCCAACACCTCCATGCCCACAGCTCGCCTTGCCCCGTGCCCATCTCCCTCCCCTTCCTCGGGCCGGAGCCTCCTGCAAACCCCCTGATGCCAAACCACAGCTGTCCCCTGCATCCTTCCCCTGCCAGGGCTCCTCTCAGCACCCTTTTCACTTTCAGCTAGGACTTATCAGGGAGAGCCCCGGGGAGGAGTTAAGCCCCGGGACGAGTTAAAGCTGTGCAGATTATCCTGGTAATCACATCTGCTTACGGGGGCCCGGGGGGAGCGCGGCCCCCAGCCCTGATCCCGCCGGGACTTTGCCTGCTCGCAGCGGCTCCGCGGTCAGGGCCGGCAGGCGCTGCCGGAGCGTCCTGGGTGTGGGGGGTAGCATCTCCCTGCTTTTGGTCCTGCCAGCCTTGGTGGTGGCTAGGAGAAGGGAAGGGCCATGGCTGAGGCCAGCAGAGGATGGGGTTGAGGCTGCTCCTGGCCTCACCTTGGGCCGCCTCTTCCCCAGTCCTTCAGGCTTCACCTTGTTCAGATGGCACCGGCTCTGCCTCGGCCTGCCCACACTATGTGCCCTGCCTGGGCCTGGGGAGGTTGTGCCCTTGCCATGCCCATGCTCTTGCCCTGCTTTTGCCATGCCTGAGCCGTGAGCTGCTGTAGGGCTGCAGCCTTGGCTCTGCAGGGGGGGAAGATTTCTTCTTCTCTAATTTCTTATTTTCTTTCTTTTTCCCTCCCTCCTTTAAATTAATCTTTTCTGGACCCTAAAAATATTAAAGTCCTCAGCCTTTGGCTCAGCTGCAACCAGGACTTGTCTCTACCCCTGGATTTGCCCATGTGGGTGCTAAGTCTAGACTGGGGTAGGGACTTTGGCCAACAAGGCAGGGAGGGGTGAAAAACTTTGCCCTCCTGCGAGCTGTGGGATGGCACAGGGAGCACCAGAGCTACTAAGAGCACCAGAGCTGCTCCCAAAGGCAGCTCCATCAGCCCTCACCCTGACGCGGGCACTTCAGACTCTCTTTCCCAAAAGCTGCCCCCTGGCTTGTGCCAGCCCCCTGCACTCGGTGCCCAGAGCATTTGGCTGTCCCCGAGCATCCGCCAGCGCTGCCTTATCCCCCGTCGGAGCTCGCAGCCATTAGTGCGTCCAGAGGCGGCAGCCTGGCGGCATCCCGAAGGCTATAAATAGGTGGGAGGGCTGGGGCTGGGCCGGCTGCCAGTGCCTCTGCTGGCCGAGCCTGTGGGGGGTCAGTGCCCCGAGCAGGTCTGGGCACGGGAGGATGGTCCCCACGCTCACCCTCTGCCCCGACCACCCCACCCGCAGATTTTCCACATGACCTACGACCTCGCCAGCGCCGTGATGAGGATCATCAACCTCATTGGCATGATGCTGCTGCTGTGCCACTGGGATGGCTGCCTCCAGTTCCTGGTGCCCATGCTGCAGGACTTCCCGCAAAACTGCTGGGTCTCCATCAACGGCATGGTGGTGAGTGCCAACCCCGGCCCCCTGCGCTCCCCTGCCCATCTTCGTGCCGTCTGGCCCCTCCCCACCTGCCCCGGGAGATGCCATCCGTGTGCCAGTTGGTGCTGCAGGCGCTCTCCCTGGTGAGGTCTCACTGGACCCCGGGGACAGGGCATCGATCCTGGCAGGCGCAAGATGCTGATGTGGCTCCTCTGCCCCATCCCCTGCCGCCTGCTCCTGCTCATTAGCAGCAAAGCTGTGATTAATAAATAATGGACCACGTTTCTAATTGCTCCCTCTCAGCCCCACAGCCCACTCCAAATGGTTCTTCTCCATCCTCCTCATCCTTTTCTGCCTCTGTTGCCATCTCCGCTTCTTTCCCCCCTCCCCCCCAGCTTCCTCCCTTTGCCCTTCTCCTTGTCCTGTGCTTCTCCTCCCCAAGGTCGCTTGGGGTTTGTGTGAGGCTTCCTGCCCTGACTGCCTCCAGCCTGTCGCTGCCTGCAGCTGTGCTCTGTCCCAGCCATGGCCATGGGGACTGAGTCTGACTGCTGCAAGCAGATTTAAGGACAACCAAGCTGGGGAAAGGTCTGGAGAACAGGGCTAAGGAGGAACAGCTGAGGGAGCTGGGCAGGAATAGTGTGGAGAAGAGGAGGCCTCATTGCTCTCTGCAGCTCCCTGAGAGGAGGTTGGAGCCAGATGGGGGTTGGGCTTTGCTCCAAAGGATCAGGTGATAGAAGGAGAGGAAATGGCCTGAAATTGTGCCAGGGGAGGGTTAGGTTGGAGATGAGGAAAAATTTCTTTGCTGCAAGAGTGGTCAGGGATTGGCAGAGGCTGCCCAGGGAGGTGGTGGAGTGCCCATCCCTGGAGGCATTCAAGAAAGGTGTGGCCATGGCACTTGGGGACAAGGTTTGATGGCTGTGGTGGTGTGCACACACACAGACAGACACAGAGACACATGCAGAGACACACAGAGGCAGCCACAGAAGTACAGAGACACAGACACAGAGACCCACAGAGGCACAGAGACACAGACACACACAGACACACATACACAGACACACACAGAGACACAGACACACACAGAGGCACAGACACACAGACACAGAGACACAGACACACATACACAGACACACACAGAGACACAGACACACAGAGACAGAGACACACACAGGTGTGTGCAGCCATGCAGCAGGCAGGGCTGAGTGCTGCTGTCCCTGCAGAACGACTCCTGGAGTGAGCTCTACTCCTTCGCCCTCTTCAAGTCCATGAGCCACATGCTCTGCATCGGCTACGGGAAGCAGGCCCCCGAGAGCATGACAGACATCTGGCTGACCATGCTCAGCATGATCGTGGGGGCCACCTGCTACGCCATGTTCATCGGCCACGCCACTGCCCTCATCCAGTCGCTCGACTCCTCCCGGCGGCAGTACCAGGAGAAGGTAGGACTGGGCTGGAAGGGGTCCATGGCTCCTGTTCTACACCCTGCTGTCCCATCCCCTCCTGAAGCCACAGCGGTGCCTGCTGGTGGCAGGGACGGGGTGGTGGAGCAGGAACTGCTAGTTGGGAGGCGCCTGAGACCCACTCTGTGGAGTGGGAATGTGAGTGGGGGAGTCCAGCTGGGTGCTGACCTTGTCTGTCCCCACAGTACAAGCAGGTGGAGCAGTACATGTCCTTCCACAAGCTGCCTGCTGACTTCCGCCAGAAGATCCACGACTACTATGAGCACCGCTACCAGGGCAAGATGTTTGATGAAGACAGCATCCTGGGGGAGCTCAATGAGCCCCGCCGTGAGGTAAGAGCCCCAGGGGCTGAGCAGGGGATGCCAAGGTGAGGATGGGACCCTCCCTGTCATGGAGGGGCTGTGGTTCCAGGAGTCCCCTGCCNGCAGTACATGTCCTTCCACAAGCTGCCTGCTGACTTCCGCCAGAAGATCCACGACTACTATGAGCACCGCTACCAGGGCAAGATGTTTGATGAAGACAGCATCCTGGGGGAGCTCAATGAGCCCCTCCGTGAGGTAAGAGCCCCAGGGGCTGAGCAGGGGATGCCAAGAGCCCCAGGGGCTGAGCAGGGGATGCCAGGGGCTGTGGTTCCAGGAGTCCCCTGCCTGGAGGGGCTGTGGTTCCCACCAGCTCCAGCAGCACATTTGCTCAGAGTCGAGCAACTCTCGCCCTGGCTTTGCAGCTCCAGGTGTGTGCAGGGTCTGTGTGCTGGGGAGGGAGCATGTGCCAACACGTGAGCCCACCCTGGGGAAGCTCCATCCCACACCTCCTGGTCCTCTCATCTCCCCTGCAGGAAATTGTGAACTTCAACTGCCGCAAGCTGGTGGCCTCTATGCCGCTGTTTGCCAACGCGGACCCCAACTTCGTCACGGCCATGCTCACCAAGCTGAAGTTTGAGGTGTTCCAGCCAGGTGACTACATCATCCGAGAGGGGACCATTGGCAAGAAGATGTACTTCATCCAGCACGGGGTGGTCAGCATCCTCACCAAGGGCAACAAGGAGATGAAACTTTCCGATGGCTCCTACTTTGGAGGTGAGCGCTGGCAGGGCTTGAGCCTGGGCTGCCTCCTGGGGTCTGTGAGAGACACTGGGACACCCTGTCCTAGGGCACCCACCGTGTGGTGGTTCTCGCCTGCCCACCACTCACTGGTGGTGGTTTGACCTTGGCACTGGTTTTTTTTCCCCCAGAAATCTGCCTGCTGACCCGGGGCCGGCGCACAGCCAGCGTCCGGGCGGACACCTACTGCCGCCTCTACTCGCTCTCGGTGGACAACTTCAACGAGGTGCTGGAGGAGTACCCCATGATGAGAAGAGCCTTTGAGACCGTGGCCATCGACCGCCTCGACCGCATTGGTAGGGCTCAGGGGACTTGAGGCAGGGCTGAGGGGGCTGTGCCAGCCGTGTGAGACCAATGGCATCCTGGCCTGGATCAGGAACAGTGTGGGCAGCAGGAGCAGGGAGGTTCTTCTGCCCCTGTGCTCAGCACTGCTCAGGCCACACCTTGAGTGCTTGCCCAGTTCAATTCAAGAGAGATGCTGAGGTGCTGGAAGGTGCCCAGAGAAGGGCAGCAAGGCTGGGAAGGGGCCTGGAGCACAGCTCTGTGAGGAGAGGCTGAGGGAGCTGGGGGTGTGCAGCCTGGAGGAGGCTCAGGGCAGACTTCATTGCTCTCTGCAACTGCCTGAAGCAAGGTTGTAGCCAGCTGGGGTTGGGCTCTGCTGCCAGGCACCCAGGGACAGAACAAGGGGACACAGCCTCAGGTTGTGCCAGGGAAGGTCTAAGCTGGATGTTAGGAGGAAGTTCTTGACACAGAGAGTGATTAGCACTGGAATGGGCTTCCCCGGGCAGGTGGTGGAGTCACCATATGTGGAGGTGTTCAACAGACTGGATGGGGCACTTAGTGCCATGGTCTGGTTGATTGGGTAGGACTGGGTGAGTTTGGAGATCTCTTCCAACCTGGCTGATTCTATGATTCCATGAGACAGCTGTGGCTGGGTTGGGAACCCCAGCACAGGCACTCATGGTGCTCCCTGCCCTGGCCCTCTCCCTACAGGGAAGAAGAACTCCATCCTGCTCCACAAAGTGCAGCACGACCTCAACTCAGGCGTCTTCAACAACCAGGAGAACGAGATCATCCAGGAGATCGTCAAGTACGACCGGGAGATGGTGCAGCAGGCAGAGCTGCAGCAGCACACGGCCATGTACAGCCCCGTCCAGCCTCAGGTCACCTCTGCCATCGCCACCCTGCAGCAAGCCGTCGCCATGAGCTTCTGCCCGCAGATGGCCAGCCCGCTGGTGGGCTCCATGGCGCTGGGCTCGCCCCGCATGATGCGCCGCCTGCAGTACGCCCAGGCCGTGCCCAGCCCCTTCGCCGTCTCCCCGGTCTTGCTGCAGCAGAGCTCCCCGCAGCAGCCGCAGGCCCCCGTGCCCCACGCCAACCCCTCGCCCTCGCAGGACCCGGTGCAGCCTGCCACCCTGTCTGCCTCCACCAGCGCCTTCACCGCGGCCAGCCCGCCGACCCAAAGCCCCCTGGCCAGCCGGACGTTCGCCTACGGAGGCAGCCCGGGGCAGCTGGGCTCGCAGCTCTCCCTCAGCCAGCAGCAGACCCCCGGCTCCCCCCAGCGCCTGGCCGCCCACAAGAGCACGCAGGCGCTGCACACCAGCAGCCTCAGCCAGGATTCGAGGCCCCTCTCGGCTTCGCAGCCCTCCCTGCCCCACGGGCTGGCGGCCGGCAGCACCCAGAGCCCCCCGGCCTCGGCCCGCGAGTCCTCCAC
>VWYK01008286.1:43716-66061 GCA_013399775.1 Semnornis frantzii | reverse complement strand
CGACCAACGCTGTATATGGTATCTATGACCTGAGTACCCACCCCTGTGCGTGCATCTGCAGGACACCCCCCCCGGGGCTTCACCCCCTGGCTGTCCTTCCTGCCCTCCCACAGCCCCAGGCAACAAGATGATGGTCCAGGACTGGAGGTAAGTTGTGTGTATGTGTGTGCGGGGTCTGAGGGATGGTCACCCCTGAAGCTTGTGAGCACTCCCACACTGTTGTTGTGTTCCCCCCCCATCCCCAACCTGGCCCTAGGGCTGCGGGGTGGGGGTTAAAGGTGGCCTGACCTGCCTGTAGTCAGCAGTGGGGCAGAGGCTGGAGCCAGAGCCCTCACTCTGGGGCTGCCCCATGGGTGGTCAGGGGAGAGCACAGGGCTGTGTGTGCAGGTAGCTGTGTGTGAGTGTGAGCGTGTGTGCGTGTCTGCCGCTGCCTCACACTCCAGAGCCTTCCATGCTGAATGCAGGCAGCGACTGCAGACGAGGGGCCCCACGCCAGCCCCGGGCCAGAGCCCCACTCCAGGCGTCCACCTTTCCATCCAGCCCATCCTGTGCAATAAACGTCAGCGACTGACAGAGCTACGCACGACTCCGTCTCTGCTTCTTTGCCACCGTTTGCACACACCTCCCCCCGCGGCTCCGGCTGCTGCAGCTCCCCTCGGCCAGCCCGGGGAGCCTGCCACCGGGCACAGCCCCAGGCTGGGCCGCTGGAATCAGCTTTGTCCTTTCAAGAGCTGGTTCTCTGCCAGAAAAATGATAAGGTGGAAAACCTCCTCTCGGCACCTTTCCCCTTGCTGGCTGCACCACGTCCCTGCTCCAAGCATGGCTGAGGACAGATCTGGGAGCAGGCAGCAAACTGGAGCCAGTGGGTACCAAACACCCAGCTCCAGCTGCAAGATCTCCGACCTCAGCTGCTGCAGGAGCAGCCAGAAACACACAGCCAGGAGGGCTGAAGGCCACAGGCTCCTGGGGCTCCTGGCTGGAAATGCAATGGTCAGGCAGCTGCAGTCAGCCCCTGAGAGAGCTCAGCTCGTACTGCAGCAGCACTGGCCAGGCTGTGCTGCAAGAGTGTTGTCTGTTTCTGCTACAGAAGCGTTTCTAGAACATTGGTGAAGCACTGGAACAGGCAGCCCAGGGCAGTGGTGGAGTCACTGTCCCTGGAGGTGTTCAAAACGACTGAGTAGAGGATGTGGCACTTTGGGACCCGGTCCAGTGGTCATGGAGGTGCTGGGGAGGTGGAACTTGGTGATGTCAGAGGTCTTTTCCAGCCTTAATGAAATCTGTGGTACCTCTGTGAATAAACAGCAAAGCAGCAGCACAGGAGGACAGCAGTGCCACCTCCTCAGGACTCCCAGGAGGAGTCTGGCAAGACCCAGGCACCCGCCCCAGACGTTGGGTCAAGGTGCTGAGAAGGACACAGCTCCCAGGCAGGGCTTCCAAAACTGTTTTATTTACAGTATCTTACACCTCCCACCCCCCCTTTGAGGTTTTCCCTGCCTGAGCCACTGAGAAGTGAAAACGATCCCTGGAAATGAACTGAGAGCCACACAGGCTGCACTGCAGGACAGCAGTGACAGTGCCAGCAGCTGGAGCAGGGCACAAAGCAGCACCCACCCTGTGCCCCAGAGCAGGGCAGGAATGGGCAGGAGGCCCTGGCTGGCTGCCCTTCTGGGAGGGCTGAGCCCCACAGGGGCAGAAGGGTGGCATAACCTGGCAAGCTCTGGAGCTCACAGCAGTAGCAGGCACACGGTGCCAGGGTGAGGACTGAGGGGAACCAGCCCCAGCTGCCATCACCCCTTCCACCCTGAGAGACACAGCCCCTGCCAGGGCATGATGCCCTTGCTCCAGCCTGGGATGTAGTAAGAGCAAATGGCACAGATCCTCTGTCCCCAACCTGCCCCTCACAGCTGTTCCTTGTGGGGGGCCCCAGCACCTCTCCTTTGCTGGGCTGGCAGCAGAACCCACTTTGCCCATGAGATGCAGGACAGAGGAGCCTCGTGGGCTGGTGCCTGGCACAGCCTCAAGGGCAGCAGTGGTGCTGAGGTAGCGCAGGCCCCGCCAGCAGCCAGGCTCAGCTGAAGAAATAGGTAGAATCCATCACCTCCTTCAGGTTGAACTCACCTGGGGGAGCAAAGGGAGAGGTCAGAGGATACCAGGGGCAGGGCAGTGTGGAGATGAGGCAGCTGGGAGAGAAGCTGCCCCAAGCCCTACTTCAGTTCCCTGCAGGGAACTCTTCAGTTCAGCCCCTGCTGCAGACTGGGTCAAGAGTGGCTCTGAGAGGGCTTCCAAGAACTGATGCCCTTCAAATTTATCTGGGGCAGTGGTAGGAAGAGCAAGACAGAAGCAAGGGAAGCAGGAAAGGGAGGGAGGAGCCCAAGGCTCAGGGTATCAACCATCCCTGCCACAGGACTGGGCTGTTCTGCTTCACAAAGGCAAAGGCCAAAGGCTGACCAGATGGTCTGGCAGAGGCAGGGCCTGGGGATTAGAAGGAGTTAAACTAATTGCCTTAATCCCATTGCATGTGTATCATCTAGATCCCTGCAATTAGCATGTGGAATGCCTCGATCCCATCTCCAGGATAATGCCTCGTGGTTGGAAACAGATGGGAGAGAATGAGATGGATGAGAGGGATGGGTGAGCTGGGCAAGCCTGGGGGAAATCCCAGGGCTTGGCTCTGGGGAAGGCAGGAACTGCTCCCAGGAGGCTGCAGGAAACGTCCTCAGACACTGCTCCATGGCTCTGAGGGCCAGGAGCAGCTTCAGCAGGGCTGTGTCCAACCTCAGCCCCCAGATCAGCTCAGGGATTTGGGGGGCTGCTCCCCAGCTCACTCCTCTTGCCTCCAAACTGCTCCTGAGCTTGGCAGTTCCTACCCTGTGCCCTACCTGTCTTGGGGACATTTGAGAGTTGCTCCATCAGTTTCTTCTGCCACAGGGCTTTGGTCTCCCTGCCAGGGCTGGAACAATCAGAAGGAAAGCAAATCAGCATGGCAGATCCTGGAGAATGTGCATCCTTCTCCCCTGCTCACCAGTGGAAGTCCTTCACAGCAGGATTTGGCTCTTCCAAAGCACATCACATCCTGCAGCAGCAGCAGGATCCCAGCCCAGCCCACAGCAGCCCCAAGCAGGTGCTGAGGTGTCCACAGACCCTGCCCAGCTGCTCTGTGCTGGTAACCAAGGGCCACACACTGGAGGGTCTTCACCACTCCTCACTGCCTCAGTGAGGAAGCCAAGGCCCAGACATTAGGGCCCACAGTGAGGGATTCAAGCACCCAAATCTAATTCCAGTTCTGCAGCAAAAGGATGCAGGCAGCACCTTGCATCTCACACCCAGGGAATCTGAGTGCCAGTCAAGGAGGAAGCTCCCTCCGGTGCAACCCCCAGGCAGATGACAACTCGTGAGCAGTCTGGTCACAGCCACCCCCAGGAGAGGGAAGCAGTGTGGGCAGGGAGGAGCCAGGTTTGCTGGGAGGCATGGAATACCTGCAGTACTTCTCCAGCATGAACTCAGACAGATCCTGCAGGATCTTCTCGCTGTGCAGAGCCACAAACTGCTGCCGGCAGACCTGATCCGGGGAGCAAGGATGAGTGGTGGGTTAACAGCTGCTTCCCCTCCTTCCCCTCAGCTCCTCAGCCAGGGCAGCTCAGAGGTGAGGGGCAGGGAAGGCAGTGGGCAGGAGAGGGAAGGGGCTGCTGCCAGACAAGGGTGGAGGGAATCGGCCTGGGGGAGGTGGTAAGCAGAAGCTGACCCCCATTGACTGATCTGCTGTAGAAGATCCCTCAGAGCACTCCAGGGAACAGAGCCCAAGGCAGGAGTGAGGCACCAAGTTCAGTGTGGAATTAGGGGCACAGATTCTCCTGCAGAAGGGAGCCTTGGCACCAGGAAATCAGCTGTGCCCACCAGCGAGCAGCCCAGGCTCACCAGGGCTGGGTGAATGCAGAGCAAAGCTCAGGGGAGGGAAGGGCTGGCAGGGACCCAGAGGACAGAGCAGCAAGATCCCTGCTCACGAGGGCCCAGGGAGGAGACTTGTACCTGGTTCATGATGTCCACGGTGAGTGCATGAGTCCAGTAGCAGTCATGGACTGAGACGAAGGTCAGACCCTGCCTGGAGGCAGCAGATGATGCCATGAGGTAGTGCTGAGACCCCCACTCTGTGACATCCCCTACCCTAGGTAAATGCTTTTGCTGGCAGAGAGGAGCAGGGACCATGGCAGGATGGGATGCTCTGCTCAGCACCTGCAGAGCTCCAGAGTGAGCAAACCCCACAAGCTCCTGTCCCTGCCCTTCTGCCCCCCCTGCCAGAAACCCCCAAACTCCACCCCCTTCCCACATCCCAGCCCTGTTCTGGTGACATTCCCTGAGCTGGGAGAGAGTCCCAGAGCCCAGGCAGAGCCTGGTGGCCTGCTCCTTACCTGAGGCAGTGCAGAGCAGTGAGCATCATGTGTGTGGAGTCCAGGGAGTGGATGAAGTTGGGGGGGAAGGCATTCTTCTGCTTCATTGTGTCAGGCTTCCTGCAGCACAGAGAGGGAGACAGGAGGAGCTGAGGCACTTCAGGGCCAAAGATGAAAGTGTCAGCACCAAGCTGGTGCCAACAAAACCTGGGGTGGGCAGGGATAGCCCTAGAGGGCCCCAAAAACTTTTAGAAGCACAGGCCCCCTGCTCCTCAGCTGGCTTTCAGTGGGGGGTCTCAGGAGCTTGGGCACACTGAGGGGAAGGCTTAGTGCCCAGAGCAGGGGCTGGGGACAGCAGGGGCTTGGTCAAGAGCACAGTTCCATACTCACTGGTTGTTGCTGTAGCTTTTCACACTCAAGTGCTGCATGCCACAAGCCAGCTGCAGGGAGAGGGAAAGGGCATCAGGAGCCACACAGCACCCAGCCAGCATAAGGCACCCAGCACTACCCTGTGCTCCTGGAGAGGGCAACTGGGCAACCAGGAGCTACCCAGTTCTGCAGGAGACTTCCACACATCCCTGGCTGCAACAAGGGGCTAGCCAGGGACCAGCCATGCCAGGGCAATCCCAGTCACCATGGCAGCAGTGACTCCTGCCTCCCTCCTGAAGATGCTGGCAGGCATCCCTCACCCCTTCCAGCAATGTGCTGCTTCCCCCTGCCAAGGGGCTCGGGGAAGGGCTCCTGGAGGTGAGTGGTGGTGAGGAACCAGGCTGGGGAGCAGTGAGTCAGAGCAGCAGAGCGTGGGAGAGGAGAGCAGCCAGCCTGAATCACAGCAGCCCTGAGAAGCCTCCTCAGCACGGGGAAGGGGCCTGTGCCCCAGCTGCCTGAGTAGGATGGGAGCAGCAGAGCTTCCTCACCAGTCCACCCACACACTCCAGGCCCTGCAGGGAGTGAGGAGGCTGAAGAAGCTGCCTGCATGCACAGATCCTACCTGCTCTGCAGGCTCACCTGCAGGTGATGCCACCCTGCTGCTGGGTTCTACCTCACTGCTTTCAAGCCCACCTGCCCTTCAGCTCACTGCTTTCAAGCCCACCTGCCCTTCAGCTCACTGCTTTCAAGCCCACCTGCCCTTCAGCTCACTGCTTTCAAGCCCACCTGGCGTTCAGCTCACTGCTTTCAAGCCCACCTGGCGTTCAGCTCACTGCTTTCAAGCCCACCTGGCCTTCAGCTCACTGCTTTCAAGCCCACCTGGCCTTCAGCTCACTGCTTTCAAGCCCACCTGGCCTTCAGCTCACTGCTTTCAAGCCCACCTGGCCTTCAGCTCACTGCTTTCAAGCCCACCTGGCCTTTCCCTGGTCCCCACCATGGCAGAGGAGGAGTCTTGCAGAGCAGCTACTCACCACAGTGGACTTGGAGCGGTAGTAGGGCTGCACGATGGGGAGCCCCAGAGGTGTCACCCACTCCACTGTCTGTCCCGACTGGGCAATGAGCTTGGCACTCTCTGTCAGCCAGTTCTTGAGCAGAGGGAAGAGGGTGGTTTGGAGTCAGTATAGGCAGCTGGGAGACCCCAGCCTCTCTCAGCACATGTGACCCTGACTCCTGTCACCAGCTGTGACAGGGGAGTTTAGGCCTGTATCAGGCACAACCCCACACCTCCAGGCTGGGACAGGAGGATTGTCTCTGGGTGAGGACCCAGAAGAATCATCTCTCTCCATGGAGCATCTTCTGGTCTATGTATGAGTAGGACAAGGAGGAAAAAAAGAAAGACAGAGAGAGGTAAGAGGCAGCAGGGACCTTACCTGGATATCTCGTGTGGCTGAGAACATCTCCTTGATGCTATGGAACACCTGCTTGACAAGGTAGTGAGATGCCTCCCACAAATACTCCTGCACAGAGCAGAGGCAGAGCAAGGGGTGAGGCAGAGGGGCAAAGTATTGGGACCCAGAGTGAGCTGCAAAAGAGCTCCCTGCTCCCTCAAAATTGCTTCCACCACAGACTAAGTCTGAGCTGCTGCAGACAGCCGGCTGCAGGTTGTGATGGAGGGAAGCAGAGATCAGCATTTCAGACACAAATTGTCTGTCTGAGGACAAGCTGACCTCTGTGCAACATCCCTGGATGAAAAGGAGGCTCTCACTGCCTCATCTGCCCCAGGAATGTCACACACTGCAGAACACTGCCAACACCAACCTGCTATGGCAAATAACCCACTCAGCAAAGACTGCCGCTTGCTGCAGCCACAGAAGAAGAAATGAACCCCTCAGAGCTCTGCTAGAGACAAGGGTCACTTCCAGAGGGGAGAGCAGAGCCACAAACCTCATTTGGCATCTGAAACACCAGCACCAGCAGTTTCCATACCACCAAGCTGGGCCCAGGAAGGATAAGGAGCAGCCCCTCCTGAAGAATCCCTCCCCACCCATAACTGCTGGGCTCATACCCCAGGGCCTGGGTCCTGCACGCCCCCTCCATCAGCTGAGGAGCAAGGCAAGGAAGAAACCCACAGGGAGGGCAGGTCGCCCTCCCAGCAAGGCCCACCAGGAGCTGAGCAGACACTGGTGGGGGGGGCTGGGGCAGGGACACTACCTCAGGGAACTCATCAATCTCCTTGAGGCGCTTCTCCATCTGCAGCCGCCCGCCGTAGCGCGTGACGCCGTACACCACTGTCATCACCGTCTGCTTCACCACCTTGCGGCTGATGAAGCCCTGCAGGACCTGGGCAATCCTCACCCCCTGCTTGGCATCCTTCTTCCGAAACTCCTCCACCTGGGGTTGGCAGGGGAAAGCCCTTGGAGGTCAGCCCCACCAGCAGCCCAGCCCCATCAGCAGCCCAGCCCCACCAGCAGCCCAGCCCCACCAGCAGCCGCGCCTGCCCCACGCCATGGGGAGGGTCCTAGAATCAGTCAGGGTTGGAAGGGACCACAAGGAGCATCCAGTCCCAACCCCCTGCCATGCCCAGGGACACCTCACACTAGACCAGGCTGGCCACAGCCTCATCCAGCCTGGCCTTAAACACCTCCAGGGATGAGGCTTCCACCACCTCCCTGAGCAATCCCTGCCCGGCTCTCACCAGCCTCATGCTAAAGAACTTCTTCCTCACATCCAGGCTGACTCTCCTCGCCTCCAGCTTGGTTCCATTCCCCCCAGTTCTATCACTACCTGACAGCCTAAAAAGTCCCTCCCCAGTTTTCTTGTAGGTCCCCTTCAGATACTGCAAGGCCACAATAAGGTCACCGCAGAGCCTTCTCCTCCCCAGACTGAACCAGAGGAGTGCTGCCAGAGCCTCCCCAGCTGTGCTCTGCCCAAGCTCCCACCACAGACCCCACAGCCCAGCTCTGGGTAACATCATCTGCTAAGGGATGGAGAAGCACCCAGCTCTCAGTGCTGTGAGGAGCTGAGCTTCCCACTGCTGCCTCAGCACAGCAGTGTCCCTTGGCTGGGTGATGCTGCATGTCACAAGGACACAGCACTAGGACTGTGGCTCAGGACTTTGGTTCTTCTGCCTCTGCCACCCAAAATGGGAAGTGTGACCAAAGCCTGCAGGCTCTGTGTGCTCCTCTTACCCTCTGGATAACATATGCTGAGACCTCAGAGGAGAGCCAGGGGTTCAAGGCCAGCTGAGTGAGTCTGGTAGATCTCAGCACACGTCTCAGCAGGCTCATTTCACATTGTGTCTTGCCAAGAAAACTGAAGATTTGGCAGCAGTGCCAAGAGTTGAATCTCTCCCTGCTCCCTTCTACCCAGCTCAAAACTCTCATAACCTCCAGGCCAGTCAGCTGTGACCAAAAGATGAGGAACAGGAACACTCTCTGCTCCCTCCCACCTCTCTACCCAGATCTCATTCAGGAGGAGTGAGGACAGCAGGAATCCCAGTGGATTTCTCATTGCTCTGTCAGGACAGATCTCCATCCAGTTTCCCACTGCAGCTGCTGCAGTGCTTCCCATCTGGAGAGGGGGAAGCTCTGCTCTGCCCAGCTCCTGCCTTCCCAGCCCCTCTCTACACTGCTCTTATTCCTCATCTCTTTCCCTGGGAGCTGGAGTGACCCCATGCAACACGTTGGCAAGGAGGGGGAGGCAGGTCCAAGAGGATCCTGCCCCTGCTGTGCCTCACCTGCTGAGCCACCACACTGTAGACATCCTGGGGGACACTGCAGGGCATCAGATTGACAGAGATGGCACCAATGAGGTCCCGGCCAAGCGCTGCGTAGTGCTGCAGACCATTGCAGGAGCCATCCTGGGGGTGGAAGGAGAGCAGGGAGGAAAAAGGAGGTGTCAGGGTGTGGGTGGAGCCCTGCTCACCTGGCCCTGCTCAGCAGCACAGGCACACTTGGCTCAAAAGGTTTTTGCCATTTCTGCCCCCAAGCCCAGGCAGGTTTGAGGTTGATCTCTCAGCAGTGGCCAGAGCCACATCAGTTTCCTTCTGCCCAGTTGTCCTGCCTGGGTCTCATCACTGCCTGCTGCTGGGGAGGGGGAGTGGGTTACAAAGGAAAACCTCACAGCACTCTGCCCCCTGCATGAGCATTCAAAGACATCAGAGCTCTGTGGAAACACTGAAAAACACAACGTTTGGAAACCACCAAACCTGGCTGGGATGCTATAAGAAGCCCCAAGAGGCAGCAGTCAAAAACAACCTCAGCAAAGCCAGGAGCAGGGCCAGAGGCAGGAAGAGGCAAGGCCAGCTGAAGATCTGTGGGCAAAGCCAGAGCTAGCTTGGCAGCTCCAGCCATGCTGCCTCTGCTTCCAGGCTGATGAAAACATCACAGTGACAGGGAGCAGCCTTCCCCAAAGCCCTGCTCACAGGGGGCATGCCACCCATCTGTCACAGCAGCTGCCCCAACAGCTCTCCTGGGACCCAGCTTGGCCTGAATAAGAAGCAGGACCTGAACCATGACGTTGGGCAGGTCCTGCTGTTCCCCAAACAGCACCAGCAGGAATGTGTCTCACAGGAGATTTGCTGCTGCTGCTGCTTTGGACTGTCCCTGCTCTTCTTGTACTTGGGCTCTGTCTAGTCCAAGGGAGTGCTGCCAGCAGGATGAACCTTCCTCTCCTCTCCTGTGCCACTCCTCCTCCCCACACCCTGCAGTGCAGCAAGTTGCAGAGCTGGGAAGTGAGAGGGCTCCAGCAGCTCTGCCGTGGTGAGGAGCTGCCTCTGTTGACTGAGAGCTGATGACTCAGGTGGAAGGAGACTCTGGTGCCCTCCAGAAGAAGTCCTTGCTTGAATTTCAATATTGGCACCCTCCACACCCCTCACTCCCCCCCTCAACTGCCCTCTTGGCCTTTTGTTGTCATAACAGTATCAGCTCAGACTGTCTCATACATATTCCAGACCACAACTACTGGCAGAACACAGTCCCCTTCTCCCCCCACCCCACCCCCTTCATCTGAGCTCCTAATGAGACAAATGAGCAAAGCCCTCTCCCCAGGAAAGTGATTAATCACTGCCTGCCCTGCAGCTTGGGGAGTTCTCACTGCAGACAGGGAGTTGGCAGCTGCAGGGAGCTGCAGACCTGCTGGGACACACGGGGAGAAAGGGCTGTCCAGCTCCTTGCTCCAGCTGGGAAGGACAGAGGCATTCTGAGAGCCAGCAGCATCCCAGATCCAGCAGGGACAGGGCACATGGTGACAGACACTCACTGAATGGGGAGGGAGGAAGAGATCAGCCCTTCCTCAGAGGCTCAGACCTGCCACCTTTGGCTCCTGCAGGGCAGTTTGTCCCCCAGCCTCAGCACAGGAATGCAGCAAAGGCCCCAAGGCCTCAGCAGAGCCCTGAGTGCTTTGGGTGGGCATCTGCTGCCATGTCCCACCTAGCCAGGGTTGGGCTGACTCCAGTCTTGATCCCATGGCTGAAGAAGGTACAATTGTCCCAGCTCTCAGCCCACAGGCAGCTGAGGTGACTTCCCAGGCAGGCTCTGCTTCAGCCACAGGCAGCAAAGCAGCACTTCACTGCAGTGGCTCCTTAAGGGATGCAGGCAGCAGTGAATCACAGAATGAGCTGGGTTGGAAGGGACCTCCAAGATCCATCCAGCTCCAGCTACCTGCCATGGGCAGGGACACCTCCCACCAGACCAGGCTGCTCAAGGCCTTATCCAGGCTGGCCTTCAATACCTCCAGAGAGGGGACACCCACAACCTTCCTGAGCAACCTGCTCCAGTCTCTCCCCACCCTCATGGAGAAGAATTTCTTCCTCATCTTCACTTCCACTCTCCCCTCTCCCAGCTCAAAGCCATTTCCCCTTGTCCTGTCACTCCAAGCCCTTGTCAGAAGTCCCTCCCTGGAGGTCACCACAGTTCCTGAGGCAAGATGCCCAGAGCCCATGGCCCCAGCCTGGCCACACAGTGCAGTGAATGCAGCACAGGACACATGGGTGCCTCTGCCCTGCCCCTTCTCCCTGCCCATGTCCCTCACCCTGCTCAACCCCACATAGGTCTGTGAGGGTCCCACCTGGTGAACTGGGAAGTGAGAGATGTAGGCTGCTGGATCTGGGGACCTCGAGGCCTTGGCGATTTCCATGCAGCAGGCCAAGGTTTGCCAGGGCTCATCTGTGTCCATCCACCACTGCCTGCCCTGGGAAGGGGAAAGCACAGGAGGTTGAGGCAGGCAGCACTCTTGGGGCCCTCCAAAGCAAAGGCAGGAACCCCCCCAGATTCCTGGGATACACAGGGTAAGGGCATCTCCTTCCACCAGGTCTCTGCTTCCCTCATACTCCAGTGTGTTCTCAGACAGAATTGTCTCCTCCACTCTCCAAAACGTTTCCCTTTCAAATCTGGTCTGATTTCCACTTTATTTCACTTTCTAGAAGGCAGGATACTGCAGAGGAACTCCTCTGAAACTAGAGAGGACACTGATCCCTGTTTTCCTTGTCTACCTGGACAATTCCTACTTGAACTCACAGAATCACACAGTCAGTCAGGGTTGGAAGGGACCACAAGGAGCATCCAGCTCCAAACCCCTGCCATGCCCAGGGACACCTCACACCAGTTCAGGCTGCCCACAGCCTCATCCNCTAAAAAGTCCCTCCCCAGCTTTCCTGTAGCCTCCTTCAGGTACTGCAAGCCACAATAAGGTCACCTTGGAGCTTTCTCCTCTGCAGCCTGCACAGCCCCAACTGCCTCAGTCTCTGCTCACAGCAGAGCAGCTCCAGCCCTCTGCTCATCCTCGTGGCCCTGCTCTGGACACCTTGAGCACCTCCACAGCCCTCTTGTCCCAGGGGCTCCAGCACTGGATGCAGTGCTCCAGATGGGGTCTCACCAGCGCAGAGTACACCACAGACAACTTCCCTGCTTCTCAGACAACTTCCCTGCTTCTCAGACAACTTCCCTGCTTCTCAGACAACTTCCCTGCTTCTCAGTTAGGTTCTCTCAACCTTCCTAAGACTGGATGCAGACCCCTGGCACCCAGGCCTCTTCCTCAAGGTTCAGGGTTTCCCACCACTGCACCCCAAAAGCAAGTAGAGCCCTGCAAGCCATTCCCCTACCGTCAGTGGGTGGTCAGCCGAGTCCAGGATGTCCTCCATGATCTCATTGGCATAGTCCAGCCTCTCCTGCAGGGCATTCTTCTTCTTCAGCCCGGTCAGGTTGATCAGGTGAATCTTCAGCCAGTCGAGGCCCTTGGGCCCCAGCGGCCTCCCCTCTGCAAAGAGCAGGATGGCCCTGGTGACGTCGTTGCCGAGGTGGTTGAAGTAAGGGGGGCAGGGGTAAGTCCTGCCTCGGAAGTCCATGTTGTGAGGGAACCAGAAGACCTTGTCCCTGATGTAGTTGGCGATGGAGAGCTTGTAGAGCGCATCCATGCGCAGGCTGTGCATCTCCACCGCCTTCTTCTTGCACTGCAGCAGCTCCTGCTTCTGGCTCTTGCTCAAGGTGGAGGAACCCTCAGAAGCAGCAGGAGGCTTGGGAGCTTCCGAGGGGGGCAGGGGGATGTCCAGCTTCTCGTTGCCTTTGTCGTTGAAGATGGAGATGATGATATCCAGCACGGGTTGGTTGATCTTCCAGGCGCAGCTGCCCAGCTGGTTGAGGGCATCCAGCACAGGGTGGAGGTCGACCAGAGGGCACTGCTCCAGGAGCTGCTGGTGCTGGATGACTCCGTCCACGAAGCGCATCAGCTTGGTGTCGTTCAGCAGATAGGCACCGAAGTGAGGGGAGGTCCAGGGCACCGGGGGGCACAGCATGGGTATGGCAGAGGAGTTGAAGGTCAGTGTGGTCTCTGCTGCCTCCGAGATGAGGTGAGAGAAGACAGGATGGGGCTTTATCAGCCCAACCTGGAGGAGAGCAGGAGCAGAGAGGTGAAGGTGAGCAGAAGAGGGGAGGGGATGTGGTCAGTCAGCCACTACAGCAGCATCAGGCTCCTCAGCTGAAGAGGGATAGGGATCCACTGGAGAGGGTCCAGCAGAGGGCTATGAGGATGATGAGGGGAGTGGAGCACTGCCTGGGGAGGAGAGGCTGAGGCACCTGGGGCTGCTTAGTCTGGAGAGGAGAAGACTGAGAGGGCATTTAATCAGTGTTTATCAATAGCTGAGGGCTGGGGGTCAGGAGTGGGGAGGGGACAGGCTCTGCTCACTGCTGCCTGGGATAGGACAAGCAGCAATGGATGGAAGCTGCAGCACAGGAGGTTGCAGCTCAACACAAGGGCAACTTCTTGTCTAGAAGGGTCCCAGAGCCCTGGCACAGGCTGCCCAGAGAGGCTGTGGAGTCTCCTTCTCTGGAGCCTTTCAAGGCCTGTCTGGATGTGTTCCTCTGTGTCCTGAGCTGCATTGTCTGGCCCTGTTCTGGCAGGGGGGTTGGACTGGATGAGCTCTTTGGGTTCTTTCCAACCCCTGACATCCTGTGAGCCTCATCTTGTGACTGTCACTGTCCATGCAGAACCAGAAGCTCCTCTAAGTGTCCCCGAGCAGGAAAGGCAGCAGGGATGGAACAGGGCCTAGCTCCAATGAAAAGGGGACCTGCAGGGTCCCAGGACAAGGCTCACCTGCCAGCTGCTTTGGAAGGAGTAGATGTGGTAGAGGACAGGGACGAGCTTGGACTCCAGGCGAGGGTTGAGGATGTTCCTGGGCACCATGACAGCCTGCACCAGGAGCTCCAGCATGTGCATGCCCAGGCGCATCACCACCATGTAGGGCCAGCTGCAGTCCTTCAGGTTCAGGGAATGCCCAAAGCCTGCTTCTGCCACCAGCTTCTCCCAGTATTCCCGTGGCAAGTACTCCTTTGGCTGGGAGGTGGAAGGAGAAATGGGGGTCAGAAGCAGGGACCAACCAGAGGGCCTTTGCTGGACAGGATCTATCTACCTGGAACACATCTGAGAAGGACCTTCCTGTCTCTGTCCCTGTGAGGTGCTCCTTGATGGGTATTTGGAGAGGGATGCTGATGTGGCTGGGGTGAGCCCAACAGCAAGAACCTACTTCTGCTGCAGGCCAGGGCAGTGGCACTGCAAAGCCTTTCCTCTCACTACATCCCTGTGCTGCCACCCTGTCCCCACACCAGCCTGACTGCAGATCTGCCTCCCTGGACATGCCATGCACACACCAGCTCTCAAGCTGCCCAGACTGGTGACCTTGGCACCTTTCTCCCCTCACAACCTGCCCTGCAAAGCCCCAGACTCTCCTGCACAGGCTCCAAGGGGACTTCTCTGCTGATTAAACACCTCCTGGCCCCCCTGCTCTGCCAGAAGTGAGCCTGTCAGCTGGCAGGGGCCTGTGGAGCATGAGCTGGGGCCTTTACTGGCTCTGGTGGCCTCTGCAGCAGCAGATTTCCAGAACCTGTGTCCAGAATGATCAGAGGACTCAAAGACCTCTGTATGGGGAAAGGCTGAAAGATGTGGGTTCAGTCAGCCTTGAGAAGAGAAGGCCTAAGGGAGAGCTCCTCACCATGTCCCAGCACATAAAGGATGGCTGCCAGGAGAATGGAGACTCCCTTTTCCTAAGGAGTCTCATGGAAAAGACAAGGGTAATGGAGACAAGTGACTCCTGGGGAGATTCCCATTGGATTTCAGAAGAAAACTGCTCACCATGAGAACAGTTTGAGAATCATCTCCCAAGGCAAGAGGTGGATTCCTCTACATTGGACAGGTTTAAACCTCAGTTTGCCAGGGTCACTGAGCCAGCTCACTGCAACTCCACTAAGACCCAGAAAGGTCAAACCAGATGATCCTTGAGGTCCCTTCCAACAGGGAATTCTATGAACTCAGACCTCCTGCTTGTGAGGAAGTGGACAGACAAACCACCTCACCCTAGCTCTGCTGTGAACCCCACCAGGGCCCCCCCTCTCCTGGGCATACTTGGCCATCCTTTGCCAGCAGGTGGATGTAGTCCTCGTAGATCTGCTGCACTTTCTCCAGGTGGTGGCTGTGCAGCTTCCTCAGTGTGATGTACCTGTTGTAGACCTTGGAGCCCAGCTCCCTGGCCAGGACAGCCAGGGATTCTCCTTGTGGAGAGAGGCTGTGGAGAATCTGAGAAAGGGGAAGGGAAAGAGGGTCTTAAGGAGGGAGGAACAGAAAGACGGAGCAGAGAGACAAAGCAGGAGTTAAATCCCCTGTTCAGGGAGCACAGAAAGGTGTTGATTTCCATAAAGAGAAGATGATGGATGAGGAAGGACACATGGCCAGGAGAGAGCAGAGGCTACTCTGGTTGCTCAGCACAGGCAGCAGACAGAGATTGCACTGAAGAACTTTGAGCCTGAGATATTGATTCTGCAGGCCTGAGCAGCACATCAGTGCTTTGTGGCAGCCCTGTGGCCACTTCAGCAACCCCATCCCAGCGGCTCTGCGAGGACAGGGCAGCATCCTACCTGCAGCATGATGCCCACATACTCCTCCTCTGGCAGCAGGCACAGGTAGGGGTAGAGAATGTTGTACCCTGACGCTGTCTTGAACTTGGACATTTTGTGCTTTGCCTTCTGCAGGGCCTGGAGGATGGAGTCATGCCACTGGGAACGGAGCGTGGCCAGCAGCTTGCGCTGCACAGGTGGAAGCAAGACAGGAATGTTGTGGTGAGAGCTGCCCCAGGCCACCTGCACCTCCCACAGCTCCACAGAGCTGCCCTCTCCCCTTCCCCCACGTGTTCAGCCCCTCAGCTTTACCGCTTTGACAGCCTGTGGGGTCAGAGGCTTGCTGGCCTCCACTGATGGGATGGTGACAGTGTTGCCCAGCTCCATCTCCAGCTGCTGCTGGAAGCGCTCCCGCAGCTCAGCCACTGAGAGCTCCAGCTTGGGGTATGACACTGCCTTGTCCTGCAACAAGAGTGAGACACTAATGTCAAAAGCCAGGGAAAGAGGGGATGTGCTCACCCTGCCAGGCTCTAAGAGTTGGGGCTCTTCAGCCTGGAGAAGGCTTTGAGCAGACCTTGTAGTGCCCTTCCAGTATCTGAAGGGAGCCTACAGGAGGGCTGGGCAGGGACTACTGACAAGGTGTTGGAATGACAGGAGGAGGAATGGGTTTGAAGTGGCAGAGGGGAGATTGAAAGTGGAGGTTAGGAAGAAGTTCTTTACAGTGAGGGTGGTGAGACACTGGCACAGGTTGCCCAGGGAGGTTGTGGAGAATGTGATCTTTGATCACATTCTGTGCTTCTGTGCTCCACAACCTCCCTGGAGGTGTTCAAGGCCAGGCTGGATGAGGCCTTGAGAAGCCTGTTCTAGTGGGAGGTGTCCCTGTCTATGGCAGGGGGTTGAAACTGGCTGAGCTTTGAGGTCCCTTCCAACCTAAACCATTCTATGGCACATGACACAAGTCCCTGCTGAAGGCATCTTTCTGAGTCCAGAGGTCTGAGGGCTCTGGCTGGCAAAGGTCAGGGAGTCTGGACTAAGAGGCCCTCCAGAGGCTACTCTGATCTTGTGTCATGGTCAAGGATCCCCTGAAGCACCACCTCTAGCACACAAAGATCATCTCCACACCCCTCCACTGCCAGTCCCTCAGCTTCTCTGCTGCTCTGAAAGGCTGGTGGCAAGGCTGAGGAGTTGTGGTGACAATCAAGCAGAGATGGGACTCAGAAGTTCTTTTCATATCCCAGTTCTGGGCTGGACTTGAGGACACCTGTGAACACCAAGCTGCAGAGACATCCTGGAGCTCTGTGGCTTACTCTGGAATAGAAGTCCTGGAGCAGAGTAGACTTGCAGGTCTCAGGGCTGGGTGGAGGGGGCAGCTGGTAGTTGGGTTGGACAATCCTGATGACCTTCAGCACCTTCTCCTTCTCATCATCCTCAAAAGGGCACTTTTGGAAGAGTTCATCCACATGGAAACCATCATTCCTCAGCTGCTGCACATATCTGTAGAGGGGCAGATAAGGCACCAGGGACTGTGAGTGCTGGGCAGGAATCAGCAGATAAGGAGGCAGAGAAGAGTTCTGAAACAGAAGACTGAGGGGGGCAAAAAAAGGAGGGGGCTGTCTGTCCCACCCAGACAGGGGATGAATGGTGCAGACATGGGCATCACCAAGGCACCCACAGATGGCAGATGCCTCAGTCCCCTAGGAGCAGGGCTTCTGGGCAGCCTGGCAGCAGGACACAGGAGCTCTCTCTGCTCTCCACATGCAGCCAGGAGCCAGCTCTGGGGCTGCAGGACCTGCTGGGGTGGGAGCTGCCTCCAGAGCACAGCCAGTCCCGACAAGGTCACTGGTCTCGGGTTACAGCGATCGATCACCTGTCCCCCAGCCCCCACTGCTGCAGCTTCACCTTCACTGGGCGTGGGGAAACTCAGCTGCGCTGCTGTCGGGAGGCTGAGCTCTGAGGTGCAGGTTCCTTCACCTCCAACGACCCTGCTGCCCCCCACGAGCCTGAGGCAGCTCAAGGAAACCTGCAGGGCTGGTCACGGAGGGGCACAGGACACCGAGCCCGGCTTGGGCTGCTGCAGGAGCGGCAGCAGTGCTTGTAAAGAAGGGAGGCTCTCGACTCCCACTAGTGCCAGGGACCAGAATTCCCCCTCCGTGCACCCACATTTCCCACTTGCCAGCCCTGCAGAGGACGCTGGATCCCTGGCTCTGCCCAGCTGCAGTCGGGATTAGGGCACAGCAGAGCCCAGAGCCCCACCTGCCGACTGGTGACGCTGCAGGACAGGCAGAGCAGGGTGAAAGAGGACACGGAAGAGGGAGCCCCAGGCAGCTCTGGGAAAGCATTAGGAGCCAAAAAGGTGACAAATCATCTCAGCCAGGACTGCCACACACTGGGACACAGCACCCTGGGACATGGCTTGATGGCCACGGTGGTCTTGGGTTGAAGGTTGGATCTTAAGAGAGCTTCTCCAGCCAGTCCTATGGTTCTGTGAATGCTGTCCCTGCTGCTGCCTCTGCCATTTGGGAGCAGGCAGGAGCTGTAGTGAGGAACAGCTCCAGAATATCCCTGCAGAGCTGCTCTCCCCAAAAACTACCCCAGAGCAGCCCAGTTCAAACAGCAACTCCCACCTTATGCCCTCACAGAGACCCTGAGATCTGGGAACCTCTCCAGAGGCAGGGAGGTCAGTGCCAGTCCCTTGGAAAGCAGCTGGCTGGAAAGCACTGCCCCAGAGACCTCTAGAACTTGTCCAACCATGGGACACAAACCTCAGAACCATCCAAGGGGTCTGGGCAGCACTGGCACTTCACCAGAAAGCTTCCTCCATCCTCTGGGAGGGCAGCTGCCAGAGCCAGCACTGCCCCTAGACCCTGCTGGGACCTCACAGGGCTCCTCCAGCTTCTGGCTGTGGCTCTGACACTTTTCCCTCCTCATTATGCTCCAGATCCACCTGAATCTCCTGATCACACCCTTGCAGAGTGGCACCCTGCAAACTCCAGCTGCTTGGCTGAGCCTACCAGGGTGAGCTCCACAGAGGTGCTGTGGAAGCAAACAGAGGACACTGCTACTGGGCAGCCACAGAGGAGCCAGAGAGAGGTGCCCAGGATGGGTAGAGAGGCTGCTCCCAACCCAGGGAGCTTCTCCATGGGGAGCAGACACAGCTCTGATCCAACAGCAAGGTTCTTCCCAACTCCTATACCTCCTTGGGAGTCCTGGGGGCTAACAAACTATCCATGGGACAGCAATGTGCCCTTGTGGCCAAGGCCAGTGGGATCCTGGGGTGTATTAGGAAGACTGTGTCCAGCAGATCAAGGGAGGTTCATCTCCCCCTCTACTCTGCCCAAGTGAGACCCCATCTTGAGTACTGCCTTAAGTTTTGGGCTCCCCAGTTTAAGAGGGACAGGGATCTGCTGGAGATCCTCTGCTGGGCCCAGCAGAGGGTTATGAGGATGATGAGGGGACTGAGAACTGCCTGGGGAGGAGAGGTTGAGGGACCTGGGGCTGCTTAGTCTGGAGATGACTGAGAGGGGATTGAATCAATGTTTATCAATAGCTGAGGGCTGGGGGTCAGGAGGGAGGGGACAGGCTCTGCTCACTGCTGCCTGGGATAGGACAAGCAGCAATGGATGGAAGCTGCAGCACAGGAGGTTCCAGCTCAGCACAAAGGAGAACTTGCCTGGAAGGGTCCCAGAGCCCTGGCACAGGCTGCCCAGAGAGGTTGTGGAGTCTCCTTCTCTGGAGCCTTTCCAGCCCTGTCTGGATGTGTTCTGTGTGCCCTGAGCTGGATTTGTCTGGTCCTGCTCTGGCAGGGGGCTTGGACTGGATGAGCTCTTTGGGTCCCTTCCAACCCCTGACATCCTGTGATCCTTTCCCTGCAGGGAAACTCCCTGGCAGCTGGGGGTGGTAAGGAGAGCTCAATGCAGGAACTCTTCCTACCCCTAACTCTGCCCATGAGAGGTGGATCAGAACACCTGGACTGAGTGTGCAGGCAGCAGGGGCAGGGTGGTGAGGTTGCAGGCTGTGGAGATGCTGCCCCAGGCTCAGCCACACCACAGTGCCTTACCTCCAGACAGTTTTGGTGGACACCAGGGTCCGGCCCATGCACTCCAGCACCGCTGCGTACGACTCCAGGCTGGGCCGGAGCCCCACGGATTCCAGCATGGAGAAGAGGTGTTGGATACGCTGCAGGTGGCCCTGCAGGGAGAGAAGGGAAGGGGCTGTGGGCACAGCCACCAGCAGTACAGCTTCAAGGAAACCTCAGAGCAGCCTTCTAGTGCCCGAAGAGGCTGCAGGAGAGCTGGGGAGGGACTTGTGAGAAGGGCTGGGAGTGCCAGAACAAGGGCACAATAGCTTTGAGCTGGGAGAAGGGAGAGTGAGAGTGGAGATGAGGAAAAACATCTTGACAGTGAAGGTGGGGAGAGACTGGCACAGGTTGGCCAGGGAGGTTGTGGATGTCCCCTCCTTGGAGGTGCTGAAGGCCAGGCTAGGCGAGGTCTTGAGCAAGCTGGGCTGGTGGGAGGTGTCCCCCATGGCAGGGGCTTGGAACTGGATGATCCTGAAAGTCCCTTCCCACCCACCTATCCTGTGTATCTATCCCAAGCACAGCTTCAGGCCCCTCTACTCCTCTCCATCTTCAGCTACATTTATCCCTTCTTCCCCTCCAAGACACCTCACAGGGGTCAGCCTGGCAGAAGCCAAAGCTTCCTGAGACACCTGCTGAAGGTGGATGTGACACAGAGAAAAGCAGAACTGCTGCTCCTAGAAGTGTGAGGCTCTTCCTCTTGGGCCAGACCACTTCTCCCCTCAGCCACCCAGGAAGTCACAGGCAGCAGCCCCAGCTGGGTACCTTTCTTGCCCAGCTCCGCATCACGATGTTGTAGGCATTGATGTTCAAAAGCCTTCTCTTGGCTGGGGAGCTGTGGTACAGGAGAAGCAACCTCTCAGCTTCCTCTGGCTTCTGCAAGAAGAAGAAGCACTCCAGGCTGGACAGGATGGTCTGCTGCAGGGCCTTGAACTGGTTGCTCTCCTTGTCCCTCAGCGTCGTCCGAGGCCTCCGCGCCTTCGGAGCCTTCTTCACTGCTGCCACGCTGGGCTTGTCGTGGGTGTAGGCACTCTGGGAGCTGGCAGGGCTCTGGCTCCAGGCAGCAGCCACTTCATCCTTTGGGGTTCTCTGGCTCTTCCTGCCTTTAGCCTTTTTGGCCTTCACTTCATCTTTTGGTTTGGCTTGGCTATCTGAAACAGGGTTGGAAGAAGCAATGGACAACCTCTGCTCCACCTTCAGCTCCTGGAGGTGCATCTCCTCCTTCATCTTATTCACCCAGGCACTGGGCTGGGCTGGGCTCTCCTCCCTTGCCCTGGCAGCTGGATCCTCCATGGGCCTGGGAGGCACCGTGTGCCGCAGTGGCTCCTGCTGCTTGGCATTCCCCAGCGAGGCTACCTCCACTTTGCTGACTGCCACCTCCAGGCCGTTACTGGCTTGGAGTTGCTTCACTCGAGCTTTCAGCACTGCCAGGAAACACAAGACCAAGAGGAGGTGTAAGAGTGCAAGGCAGAAAGGGGTGTTCTGACCCAGGGCCTTGCCTCTGGTAGTGCCCAGGAACATGCTCAAGGAAAGCAGGCCCACACAAGGACTTCTCCTCTCCTCAGCCAGTCCTCCTCCCAGCAGTCAGCCAGCCTGCTCACCATCATTCTGGGATCCACTCAAACACTGCAGCCCACCCCAACATCCCAGGAAAGGCAGCTGCTCCCACAGGTCTACCACACTGCCTGCTCACTTCTCTGGGCCTCTCTCCATGCCCTCAGCTCACCTGGCCAGTGAGCCCAAATCCACAGCATGTCCAGGTCAATCTGTGGGGCCCTCACACAACCTGGAGGGATTATTTTACCACTCCAACCTGCATCTGACAGTAAGCTCCGCGTTTTTCACAAGTATTTGCAGTCCAAAACATCTTCTTTATGGCTACAAAGAATGGGAAGACTCCTAGACAGCCTCCCAGGAAACTGAACAAGGGAAACTCCTGCAGCTCTCCCAGCCCTCCCTGGCTTACCCTCCAGCAGCTCTGTCCTCTCACAGGTGGCATTTCTCCTTGCCTTCTCCTTGGCACTGGCGGAGGAGTAGTTCCTGAGAACACTCCATGGGACCCCTGTAGTGGAAAGACATAAAGAGGGAGATCACAGGAGGCTTCACCCCTTACACCACTCACTGCCCCACAGCCCTGCCCCATGCCACAGCCAGGCACCAGCTGGGCAGTGGGGAGGGCACACAGGGGAGAGGGCAAGTGCTGTTTCTCTGCTCAGCTTGTGGGCCTCAAGAACCTCAGCAGCAGTGCCACAGCAGGGCAGGGGACAGCTCTGTGCCAGCAAGTGACAGGGACAACCCCCTCAGGCCCTGGCTCTAATTTTCTGAAGGCAACACGACCCCAGCAAGGCCACAAACCCTAGCACTGTTGCATGGGGTGACAGGACCTCAGAGACACCCCCCCGAAACAGGCAGAAACTATCCCACAGCTGGGACAGGATCCTGGAGACCTTAATTTCTTCACTTAGAGAAGGAGAGTGCCCCAGGACACCCACAGAGGCCTCACGACACAAAAAGACCCTAACGGCCCTCAGCTTCATCCCTGTGGCTGGGATCAGGCCTCTGGGACCCCCCTCCCTGGCCCAGCTCCATCCCCATAGCTAAAGTCAGCCCTCCAGAGCCCCGAGACTCCACCACTCCAGCTCCGTCCACATGGCCAAAGTCAGCTCTTTGGAGCCCCGAGACTCCACCACTCCAGCTCCGTCCACATGGCCAAAGTCAGCTCTTTGGAGCCCCGAGACTCCACCACTCCAGCTCCGTCCCCACGGCCGGGATCTGCCCTCCGGGCCCCCACAGCCCTCCAAACCTCACCACCCCAGCTCCATCCCCACCGCCAGGGTCAGGCCTCCGGGGCCGCAGAGCTCCAGCTCCGTCGCAGGGGTGAGGGACAGAACTTNCCGGGCCGTGCCCGCCAGCGCCGTCCGCAGCCGCAGCAGGGACATCCCGGCCCTAGGCCGCCATGCCGCGGCGCGCGCTGACAATGCGCATGCGCCGCGCGGTGCACGCCGGGAGCAGCAGCCCCGACTCCGGACCACAACTCCCATGGTGCAGCGCAGAGCAGCCCAGGGCAGCGCACCGCACCGCGCCCTCTGGCGGCCGCGGAGGGGCCGACGGGGCAGGACAGGACGGGGCTGGGATCG